>JBAJNP010008294.1:0-20557 GCA_036877545.1 Yasuhikotakia modesta | reverse complement strand
TTATGTTATATGATGTAAACAGACGCAGTGCGAGCTGCAGACATACACAAATATAACATCATAATCTCAGTGAATCTATTATCGCATGATAACCGGTATAATAATCACCACCGGTGACTCCTGCAGGTTATATCACCGAGAATCACAGCTGATCCTGAGTCAGCGCGTCTCCTCACATCCGGGTGTCGCGTCGACGGCGCAGACGCGTCGCGGGATTGCAGCGCTCTGCGTTTCCGCGTTAGCAGCGGGGCAGCCGAGCGAGCGGGGGAATAACGCCGCGACACCGGACGACCCTCACCGGATCACCGCCGGTGCCGCGACCAGCGACGCCCGACCTGCCGTCGCGTTCAGCGCACGAGCGCGGTATTATTGACGCTCGCCGCGGCGCGAAGACAGCATGACAACAGCGCGCGACATGTGACGCGTCAGGAAAACAGCAGCGCGTTTGATCTCAACATGAAGAAGTTTAATATCAGGAAGGTGCTGGACGGACTGACCGCGTCCGCCGCCGCGTCGCCGCCGCCGCCGGGAACCAGAGAGACGGACACGATCCCGGAGAACCTGCAGTCCGATCAGTTCCGCCTCTGTAAGGTGAGACTCGCTTCCTGTCACCGATCAGCGATTAATATCCGACCGGTCGACGCACCGCGGTTATTGATCGCCCGGTGACGTCATCGATCGATCGATCCATCTCTCGCGCGATTGATCCGATGGGAATGAAACGGTAACCGGTTAAAGTTAGTACGAGTTAAACCTGGTGCAGCTCTGACGGTCTAATGTGGATTTAGGGAACGTACCTGCTGACTAGTTAGTTGTGTTGACTAGTTAGTTGTGTTGACTAGTTAGTTGTGTTGACTAGTTAGTTGTGTTGACTAGTCGGTGACTCCCTGAGGTGTTAGTTTAATGGAGGCCACCAGTATATGTGTTGACAGATATGTTTACCCGCATTGTTTGGTACATAACTAACCAATTTTAGGACTCGTGTGTTTACTGGCGTGCAGGCGAGGATTATGGGTAATGTAGTTCTAGTGATAGCTGACGTCACACTGACGGGTGGTCCCCACGGAAGGTGTTAAAGCTTCTCTATGGAAACAGTGACAGGAAAGCCCACCATGGCTTTAACCTGCAATAACCACAGAAAATACAAATACAAACCACATTTTGTTTGCATTTTTCTCCCTAATTGTTGTTATGTTGCACATATTCTGTCAGTGTTATCTGTATCTTACCACTACCTGAATTCACATGTTCTTTAATGAATGGAAACATCCTGTCATTATTACATCCGTGTTGTTTCTGAATGTTGCTTTGGCTCATTTATTCTTTAACAGAGACGTTTGATTTGACGTTTCTTCCCGACAGACTCAGAGACATGGTTTCCCCCACCAGCCCTCGTCGATGGCGTTTGACCCGGTGCAGAAGATTCTGGCTGTTGGCACACAGAGTGGAGCTCTGAGACTGTATCCTTTATAAAGGCACTAGAATAATGAGTCTCATGTCTTCCCACCCGTCTTTGCTGAAAGGCTCATTCACATGCACACAGTCACTGACTTATTACAAACATGTACAGCTCGCACAAACACTTGATTATGTAAGTAACTCACCAGGAGCAAAATAGCAGTAACAGCGTTCCCTGGTGATTTGGCTTCTAGGAGCCACGCTGTTCCCACAGGAGATCTCCGTATTTACCCTGGAAAGCTGCTGTCTCAATGCACTGCAGAAACTAAAGGAGAGACTCTTGGGTTAGAGGGGGAATTGGTGTTTGTGTCTAGCGTTGAGTTAGCGTTGAGTTAGCGTTTGACCAGGTTTTTTAATAATATTGATGCCAGTGTCTGGAGAGTAAGAGGCTTGTTGCAGATAAAATGTTGATTTGTGGTAGAATGTTAAAGCAGTCTTGGTATTTTCTATTAAATCCCTTAAAATGACAGTAAATGTATTGTAATGTATTTATTTATTTGGCAGATGTTTTCATCCAAAGTATTATATTATATAGGTATTATATTATAAGCTATACGTGTTATCAGTGTGTGTGTTTCCTGTGAATAAAACCCACTACCTCTGCACTGCTAATGCAGCTCTCCACCAATTCAACAACAGGAAACAAAGACACGCATAAACACACTGTTGTAATGCACTCTGTGATGACTGAGAAGGTCAGATGAGTCCCAGCACTGAACCGAGCTTCTTTCACCTGATTTCAGAGACACACTTCCTGGAAGCAGGTCTTTATTCCAGGAGGATTTGCATGCATTAATGATACCTGCACCGCACCTTGAGTGTCTCCTGCCATATGTTGTGGAGCTTGTCTCATCACTGGTGCTGTAGATGTTTCAACCTGTGGAGATTCTGTTGTAGCTGTTACACCAGAGCAGATGTAGTCGTGTGACTGTCAGGATTGTGTTACATAAACCCATATGAAGGTAACTGTGATACAGAGCGGAATGTGTTGAAAACAAGAGACTGTTTTTTAGAAAGGTTTTTATGTGGGTTGAAAGTCTCTACTGATAACATTTAGTGAAGCAGCACATCAATACAGTTACATTATGATGTACTGTGTGTTTGCATGTCTTCATGTCCTGCTCATGTGTTTTGAAGGCTTTGGAGATCTCTGGAGGAAGGGCTGGTACTTCTTTTTCAAACTTGTGTATCATGAAGAATTTTAATGTGTGAGTGAATCTCATAAGCCACCCACCAGATCAGCAGCGTTGAACGTTGAGCGGCTTGTTTTTTCATGCTCAGCTGCGGATGTTGTGAATGTATTCAGAGAAGCTGATGCACTCGCTGTCATTCAACCACTTGGGCTGTTTATCAAAAGACAGGATTTATTGATTTGCCTGGTAGCCTCCAGCGTTGAGAAATGCCACCGTTCAAATGACACAAACCCAATGAGGCGATTGCAAGCAGCAGATATCTAATGTTACATGATTGTTCATATACAAGCCTTTGTAGAAAGCCAGGAGTTTACATGAGTTCCAGCTGTTTGTATCAGAAGCTGGTTAAAGAGTTAAAATTTCCCGGCTGCACCAAAACAGGATAAGAGCTCCTTAATATCCACAGCTGCTTGATGGTGTTTTGCTAAATTATAGAGCGGAGAAGCATTTTTGTGCCTTCATGCACACAAACGTCACAAACCAATTGTGGTTCTAATTATGCTGTGATCTGATGATATTGTGTTCATGTGGAAGCCAAGACTTGCAGTTTAATCGATCATTTTAAGTGTTTAGGAGAAACAAAAGTGTTGGTTTCGGAGGTTTAATATATCATTTTCTCAGCCAGTTTTGTTTGTGGTGTTTGGACCACAAATAAATCAGAA
Source organism: Yasuhikotakia modesta (assembly GCA_036877545.1). Lineage (NCBI taxonomy): Eukaryota > Metazoa > Chordata > Actinopteri > Cypriniformes > Botiidae > Yasuhikotakia > Yasuhikotakia modesta. The sequence goes on along the minus strand of JBAJNP010008294.1, from coordinate 17,244 downwards.
TCTTCTGTTTTTAACTGATGTTTGCAAAAGAAGTGTAGCGTTTTAAATTGACTTCATGAGGAAATCCTCTTTTTGCCTACAGATGCCGGCACCACAAACCACTGTGGTTTAGCAAATGAAGAAGTTGCTCTCATTGTTTGAGACTCTTACAGTCAGTGAGCTGAAGACAGTACAGGTTACAGTGTCATGGACTTTAGCCAGTCAGGTGATGGTTCATGGGGTTAAACAGTGAGTGATTACGGTTTTTGAGCCAGAACATTCCAAAGACGTTCCAGATTTGTCATGTTCTAGATTTGTCATGTTCCAGACCCATTAGGAGGTTGTACTAATCTAGCGTGATTCTCTTGAGGTTTATTAAACCTCAGTGTCTTATAAACAGGGAATAATGAGCGGTGTTGAGTGTTGAATGTGATCTTCCTCTCTGTTATCTTAAAGGTTTAAGCCTTAAGGGGTTTAAGGCTCGTTTAGTTACTGTATTATTGTTCTTTAGCAATACCCTAACAACACTCAAAACACCTTAGCAACTTCCCAGAACATCATAGCAACTGCTAAGAACTGCCTGTCAACCTCCTAGGAATGCCTTAGCAACCACTCTGAACACCAACTTCCAAGCAACAGTCTAGCAACCACATAGACTGTAAAATCTTTTGTTAAGTCTGGCTTGGTATTTTCTTCTCTCTGTTCTCTGCTTCAGTTTGCAGGAATAAATGTCTGTAGTTACAGGGGATGTTTGGCCATCAGCTTTAGCTGTTTGTAATCTTTTGCACTTGAGTGCTGTATTATTAGGGCACATAGTGTGACAGCCCCCTTATCAGTTAGCAGGGCTGTTTGCTGAGCGGAAAGCCCTGCTGTTTGAAGTGAGTCATCTGTTGTGGTTGGCAATGTGATGCTTTAGAAACAAACCATGTTCATTTCCTATATGAAATGTTACAGTTGTTTTGTTAATTTGCATACGCATAATACTTACTGCTGCATTTACATTTAATACAATATGCAAATCTCACGAAACGTATTAACACGTTCATTAGAGCCACAACCGAAATAAATAAGAGCTGTGTTTGTTTTCAGAAAATGGAAGAGGACTGAGGTGGAGACAAGGGCCTGATGCATAGATTCATGAATTAACAATAAGCAACTTATTTATAACAGCTCTTTTGTTTATTTAGCCTGTTTGCCAAATAGGGCAAAAGTGTGTTTGCAAGTACAGCTTCCCATCATTGTCTCTCAGGAAACACTTCATTCTCCATCTTTCTGAAAGATCCAGTTGTGTGACTTGAGGAATGTGCATGGCGTTGTGCTTCAGTAAAACACTGCTGTTGTTTACCATAATTGATCTGTTTGTCAGAGATAAGATCATGTGTTGGCAGTGTTCAGACCGCACAGGTCTCAGGTTTTATAAATATCTTTTCACAGTTGTCTTTTCAAAGTCACTTTGCAGGAAATGAGTAGCTGTGCAGGAAACTGATGATTCGGTGCTGTTGAGAAACTCAGTGTTTCTGCTATTATTCCTCAATCCTTCATGAACCCATTTTATCAGTGGTTCTGTCATTCTCTGTTTTCAGTTTCAGTACGAAAGTCTTGTTCATACGACAGCATGTAAACTTTAAATCATTAAATTATGTTACAAATATTCTATATTCTTTTGGAGAGATTGATGAACCAGATTTTGTTTATGGTGTAAAGGGTTCATTTCATGCTATGAGAGGTTAATATTGTGTTTTTTAGCAATGCACTGTGTGTGTGTGTTTCGGTGCAGCAGTGTGTGTGTGTGTCTGTAAGACGGTGATTGTTGTTCTGCTGGTAAAGTCTTCATACAGTTACAGTACAGCTCTCCAGAGATCTGACAGAGCTTTCACAGATGAGATTTAAGACTCTGCTGAGGGACTTTGTGTAATCCTTTCAGTCAAAACATCGGACAAGACCTTTGTTAATAAGACACACGGGCCTCTGGGAACACAGATTTCCTTTCGTTTATCCACTTTAACCACCCAGACAAATTTATACGTATAAAAAGTTTTGTTTTGGTGCTGCGAGTGCAGTAATCGTGGCGGCTCTGAGTTGTTGATATCTTGACTAACCGCTGACAGGTTTGGCCGAGCCGGAGTGGAGTGTTTCTGTCAGCACGAGAGCGGATCAGCCGTCATCCAGCTGCAGTTCCTCGTCAATGAAGTGAGTTTCCCCCAAGCTTCACTGACACGGTGTCATTCCTCTCAGCTCTCTGTGTGATTCCTGGTTTTAGTTCCAGTTTGTGGATCAGCTGTGTTTGTATTTTGCTGTGTTTTTCAACAGGGGGCACTGGTCAGCGCTTTGGCAGATGACAGCATTCATTTGTGGAATCTGAGGCAAAAACTTCCAGCCGTTCTTCATTCTCTCAAATTTAACCGAGAGAGGTGAGTGATTCTTGTCAACACTTTAATCCAGGGCAGGAGGATTTTATCCTCAAAAGCACCTGATTAGTTTTGAGGGAAACACAGCAGAGATTGTGTCAGTCGATGGATCAACTGTGACACTGTTATGCTGTCGTGAAGCACAGACCAGCGGCTGTACAGCACCATCACCATTAACATCTGTTCATTAACATCTGTTCTCTGCTTGTGTTTGGCAGGATCACGTTTTGTCATTTGCCCTTTCAGAGTAAATGGCTGTATGTGGGCACAGAAAAGGGCAACATTCATATAGTGAATGTGGAGTCTTTCACTCTCTCAGGCTACGTCATCATGTGGAACAAAGCCATCGAACTGTGAGTGTCTGAGTCTGTCTAGATGCTGTATGTCTCTCTTCCTCTTTCTCCCTCTTTCTCTTTATTTTTCTTCCTCGCTCTCTCTCTCTCGCTCACTCTCCCTCTCTCTCTTTTTTAAAATCATTTTAACACTCTTCTCTTTTTATATTTCAAGATATTTTAATGTTAAAGATATTGTTCTTACAAACCGCTGCTTCTCATCAACAGTTCTTCAAAGACTCACCCCGGACCCGTGGTTCATATCAGCGATAACCCGATGGACGAAGGAAAAGTATTAAAAAGACTGAAGTTCTTTCCTCTTAAACACAAAATGTACAAGATTCTTGGGTTCTTTGTTCACATCAGGTTTTGTGTTTGCAGCTCCTTATTGGTTTTGAGTGTGGAATAGTTGTGCTGTGGGACCTGAAATCAAAGAAGGCTGATTACCGGTACAGTTACGATGAGGTGAGAGATTAAACGCTGGACTGCAGGGTTTCACCTTTATTTAAAACGAGAATGAAGACTGGTTTTAAAGCAGGGCTTCTCGCTGGTGTTTATGGAAAGAAGATCTTAATTATGGGAGGGCACAGGTCTCTGATAATTGAACAACAACATGAATTCCCATTCCATGATGGGAGATTTCAGAGAGTCACCCGTAGCTTTCTGTGGGCTGGGAATCAGAGAATAATTTGTTATGAAAGTTCAGCAGATATCGACTTTCTTGTCCAATAGCTTGAGAGGGAAAGCGCTGATTTATACAACATTTCTGGTCTTTGCTGTCACCACAGCAGCACTTTCGTTTGCTTGATCTTCTGTCTCTGTGTTTGATTACTCATCCTTCGCTTGGCCTCTAGGCGATCCACTCGGTGGCCTGGCACCATGAGGGGAAACAGTTTGTGTGCAGTCACTCAGATGGCACACTGACCACGTGGAACGTGCGAGTTCCTGCCAAACCTGCGCAGATCATCACACCACATGGTGAGCATCTGCTAAAACTAACTCTGTGCCAACTTCACAACGCTGAGCGCAACATAAATATCAGGACATCTTCAAGGTGAAGTTCTGCACCACTGACGGTGTCAAATGCGATTGTAAAACTAGAGAAAACTGGTTTTCCAAACTTTTCCAGCAATGAGAAGCTTCTCACACAGACACGTTGAAATGCATCTGGTTTAACATGAAACATTTTAACTCTCAGGTAAACAAGCCAAAGATGGGAAGAAGCCAGAACCATGCAAACCCATCCTGAAGGTGGAGTACAAAACGACCCGGGCAGGGTGAGCCACAGGAGTCAGCAGACATGATGTGTTGGTTTGAGACGGGTGCAGAGCCGCTCTAACCCCTGAATGCTTCTCTCATGTTAATGTGTCCCATGCTGGACAAATAACACACAGTAACCAATCGTTCAAAAACCCGGTGACCCGGTGACATTAATGAAAAATGTCTTTGTTTCCTCCTGCGTCATGGAAACTGAGATCTGTTGATTTGTTTGTGAAGGGAACCGTTCATGATCCTCAGCGGGGGTCTGTCATATGATACGGTGGGCCGGAGAGCCTGTCTGACTGTCATGCATGGGAAAAGCACCGCAGTGCTGGAGATGGACCACCCCATAGTGGACTTCCTTACTCTGTGTGAAACCCCGTATCCAAACGGCAAGTCCAGAACTCCAGAACTGCAGTTCTCACAGCCGTCACTTACACATACAGTCTCTTTAATAGTGGACATTACAATCCAATCTAATGATACAAACAACATTTACTTGCTGACATTTTTAACATAATAAAAATGAGACAAATGAATACACAATGCAAGTCATTTTTATTGGTTTTCTGAGTGTTTTAAAATAATTTAAAGGAACAGTTAAACAATGTGACTCAACTGCAAACATGTATTAACACTCTAAAATGGTGAATGTGAACTAATGTTAGGTACAGTAACATTGTTGCCCAGCCCTTATGAAGTTTCACTTGAACGTGTGGCGTGTCTAAAAGGATCTGTATTTGCACAGATTTCCAAGAGCCGTACGCTGTTGTGGTTCTGCTGGAGAAGGATTTAGTTGTTATTGATCTTGCACAGATTGGGTGAGTAAATGAGTTTGTGAGGCTCTTTCTTCTAAGCACAGTTGTTCATCCGCAGCTCTTTGTGCAGGTATCCCATCTTTGAGAATCCGTATCCTCTCTCTATCCATGAGTCTCCGGTCACCTGCTGTGAATATTTTGTGGACTGTCCAGCTGAGATTATTCCAGCTCTGTACTCTGTGGGCTGCAGACAGAAGAGACAGGGCTTCAGTAAGAAGGTGAAACCTGGGCTCGTCATTGGCGTGTGTTTGAGGTTTAAGTTAAAGGTTAGTTAGTGTGAAACTGATCCCTTACATCTGTGGTTTGGGCAGGAATGGCCTGTCAGTGGAGGGAACTGGGGACAGGGAGCGCAGAGTTATCCAGAGGTTATCCTGACCGGGTAAGTGGTCTGTTTTTACCAATAACGCTTCACCATAAAAACCAGTTAACTAGCTGCCTATGAGCTAGCAGATTGACTCTTTAGTAGTGCTTATAAAACATGTTAATGCAGGAAACAGAAACAGTGTGTTTGTTTCATTTTGTTTCATTTCTTTCTGAAAACATCAGACATGCTGACGGATCGGTCAAGTTTTGGGACGCATCAGCACGTGAGTCTCTGTCTCACACGTCAGGTTTTAAATCACAAGATTTTACAGCAGAACCGGTGCCTGCAGAACCTTCTGATATAAATGCTGATGATGAGTGGAGGTGCAGGATTAAACTATGGGGTTCTGTGTGGGTCAGTGATGCTGCAGGTGCTGTACAAGCTGAAAACTGTGAAGGTGTTTGAGAAACCTCGCAGTAAAGAGGAGAAATCCAGCACTGATATCGTGGATGAAGATCCGTTTGCCATCCAGATGGTGTCCTGGTGTCCGGAGAGCCGCGTGCTGTGTGTGGCTGGAGTATCTGCTCACATCATCATCTACAGGTTCAGCAGACAGGAGGTCACCACTGAAGTTCTTCAGGTCTGAGCCACAGTTCTGCGTTCATTATATGTGACTTACAGTGTAAAGAGTTAACATGTGTCAGAGTAAGTTACGATCATCTTGTGTGTGTGTGTCTGTGTGTGCAGTTACTGGAGGTGCGGATGCAGTGTGAGGTGAATGAGGTGGAGTCTCCAGAGGCTGTAGGGGAGCAGACATCCACCGTCTCCACCCCAGGAACCTCCTCCAGTCCTCAGGGCAGCCTGTCTCAGTCGCACCCATCCACCAGCAGTAACAGCTCGTCTGACGGGCTGCGGGACAACGTGCCCTGCCTCAAGTACGCATCACAATCTCTCACTGCACGGGTGGCTGTTCAGTGCTTCATTGCAGTGCATAATGGGATTGAATCGCTGCACTTTATGGTTTTACACACCATTATAAATGGCTGTCCTCCTAAATAACACACAGTGTTCTTAAACAAGTCTGTTTTATTTGCATAACAGAAATTCCTCACAATAACAGTTTTTTTCTTTCTTTGTCTGGTTTGAACAGACTTAGAAGTTCCCCCCTCAAGCAGTTTCCTGGTTACCAGGTGGAACTAGTTATTCAGCTGGTTTGGGTCAGTGGGGAGCCGCCGCAACCCATAACCAGCCTGTCCATCAACTCTGCATACGGCTTGTAAGTAAATAGCGAGTCTAGATTTGTCATGGTGACGTTTAATCTGTTACATTTATCTAACGTCTTATTGTGTGACTTTAAAGCTGTTTAGTTCAGGTGTGTTTGTCTTGTTCTACAGAGTTGTGTTTGGCAGCGGTTATGGACTAGCTGTGGTGGACTACATTCAGAAAACTCTTCTTCTCAACATGAGCACAGCTGAGCTCTCTTCAGACCCTCACTGCAGACAACTGCGCTCACCACGCAAAGTTCGACAGTCCTCTGCAGGTCCACATTAACTAGTTATCTAACTTACAATCGCAACTGCTGCATGGATGTTGTTCTCTGTCCACTGTGTGTTTGAGTAAAAACTGTGTGAATATTAAACTCAATCCAGAGATCTTTTAAACACAGCTGAAACTCTGGCAGGCCAGCGTCTGTCTCTTTTGTGTTATTCACTCATCTCAGTTTCAGTCTTTGAAGCACTCGAGAGTCTAACAGACTGAATTCACAGCCTAGTGAATTTGATCCAGTACTGATAATAACCGAGGCAGCTGTCATCACTTTTAATGTATCTCATACTGAAGCAACTAGTAACCTTTATTCAAAAGCAGGATTGCACTTCTGTACGGCAAAACTCTCTTCACCTAATAAAACTGTTCACGCTGCTCGGCTCTGATAGGTCATTTACATTTAAATACATGTGGGTATTTACCTGCCAATTAAAAATGATTCAGGGAGGTGCAATAGTTTAAACTGTTCTGAGTTCAGTCTCTTAACTTTGAGAGTTTGAAGGCCAGGCAGTTCATTTGATCTGTGTGGTTGTTTTTCTCACCTGTTAAATATTCATCTCTCTCTGTGGTTTGGTAAAGACTCTCTGCATGAAAAGTCTTGCATGTCGGGCCTTTCTAACTTTTATTGTGAATCTGTGAAAAAGCTTCGCTCGTCTTACATCAGTAAGTCACATGACACTCATCATGTCTCCTCTTTATATCTGTGTCTGTCTTGTGCTCCTGAATGCGTTGGTTTGGTTTGAGATGCGGGGGTCTCTGACGTGTGTGTTTTCTGCAGTTGTGTGTGATGGCAATGATGGACCACCTGCTGCAGAGGACAGATGCAAATCACCAACGTCAGGTAAAGATGTCCTCCCATCTTCCACACAACTGAAACATCATGCTGAGTTTCCTGTGTACATGTCTTTTTTAACTGTGTTCTTTTATTTGTGCAGTTTTAATTACACAAAGGTGTTCACAGATGCAACAAAAACCATCAGTTATGTTAGTTCCTTGTTACATCATTGACGGATAGCCATGTAATGATGACGTGTGTCACCGATTTGGTGCATAAATGACACACGGCCCCTTTAAGAGGAACCTATTGACAAACACCTCAACCTCACTGCATTAGACGTGAAGTTCTGTTTGAGCAGAAAGTCTTTAGCACAGCGAAAAACAAAACTGCAAACATCGTCAGAATAAGAGTCAGGTGTGCTGACCAACACTTTCATGAACAGGGAATTTGACTTTGATGTGAGGGTAGTTGCCAAAAATGACACCAGCCGCCCCCGGCTGTATCACGTTGTTATGCAGACTCTGTTGTCGCTTTAGGCTCCGGTTCAACGTGCAATTCTGATGAAGACAGCAAACACAAGTTTATTACCAAGGGTACAGTCCATTAAAACACTCTTAATGTCAGAAACATTCTGTTTAGCACTGAGAAAGTTTTGTTGTCATTTAACTCTTTCTTTTAAACACATTTTCAGTGGTGTCCAAAAGTAAGCTGATATCCAAGAGTGTTGCCAATGACTTTGGTAGCGTATGTTTTTATTTCAGTGCTCTGGGTTTCTCGGTTTCTGCACTAATGCAACGGCTCCTCATGTTCTCTAACCCAATCAACTAACCACATAAATGATTCTGGATGAAACGGGTTTGCTCAGGTGTGCGGGTCCGGCCCGTGAGCTTTGTGCTTGGTGGTTGAGTGCGATGAATGCTGGACCTCATGAATGCCTCTGAAATGAGAAACCTGTTAATCTGAGCAAAATGGGTCCGAAATTTCCTCTCTCGATAATGTCGATCCCCAACTGTTCTGTTCTCACGACTGTAGTAATATTTTCTCTCCTGTAACTGTGTAACTGCTCTCTAATCTTGTTTCGCTCACAGGCTGCACCGCTGCGGTGCATTTTAAGGGCAGTGAAGTATCTCTTTCGTCTCAATGAAGACGAGCTCTATAATTGTTTCGCAATTGAAGCAGCTGCTGGTCTGTTGCTTTCACTGATCTCAGTGCAGTTTCTGGGCATGATTGAATTGATTCTGATTGTAACAAACTAGATGATAATTCCTTCAAAGGCTGCTGACGTCTGATTCCTGCTCTGGCTTCACTGTAACCCCTCTGGCAGCATCATTATTCATTTGTGTGTTTATCTAATGAACTGATCTTTTATTTGATCTGTCTTGTGTAACAGCAGTTTGTTCAGATCAATGTTATCCTTTATTTTCCAGCAAAGATATCCAGGAAAATTAGCATGATCGCTGATCAGAAAGATGGTAAGCGTTCACTCTCTCACTTTTTAGTTTTCTAGGAAAAGCTGTGTATCATTTACAGGTGATTGCTTTCCATGGGGATTTGTTTCCATGGTGAAGTGAACTGGGCATCAGTTAAATGGCCAGTGTGTGCAGATGCAGTATGCGCACTAGAGCCGTGTTTCAGACAGTGAATTCAGCTGTGTTGAATGACTGTGTGTGAGGCAGGCAGTTCTACCTCATATTCTGTTCCTCGCGCAGACCGGCGGTTTCGCCGTCATCATTCTCTCCCCGGTAAGAAGTCAAGAGTAACAAAACAGGAAATCAGGAGAAAACACACATCCTTCTACGAGGCAATACACTGTGACCTCAGTGAGTGGAGCGATACTAACTCACTGTCCTCCTGAAATGTCCTGTTCAGCTGTTTCTGTTTTATTTAACATGGATCACGTATTAAAGTTAAACACAAGCAGAAAACTGCTTGTATTTGCTGTGTACTTCTACATTTAAAGTGTGTTTAACGCATGGTGTTAGCAACAGTGTTTAATGCCTGTTATCTCTTACAGTCTAACAGTGTCTGCAGACAGATGACAACTAAATTGTGTTACTTAACTTCCTGTTACAAAATTCTTCCCATAAAATCAAAAGAGAAGCAAACATTATATCAGAAGATGAACCCTGGAGGATATTTATGATGCATTTTTTTTGCATTGTAACATTATATTGGTGACAAGCACATTGTATATACCCCAAATTTATACCCCAAATTCTTAATACTAGTTTTCTATTAATAATAGTTTTTTTTATGTATTAATTGGGTCATAATAAAGCTAAATCTATTGCAGTTAAACAGTTATGTTATAAATACTATATTTATATTATGTACAAAGAACATATTTTTTTCTTTTGATTTTGGGGGAAATATGAAAACATGTTTTGACAGTTTTCTTAAGATATTGTGAGTTTTAAAGTACTTTAGAATTTGTGTTAATGATCATTAATCTACATACAAAAGGTGAAATGCATTTTTTCCTCAGCGTGGCGCTAAACAAACTCTAATTGTGCGACAATGACACGTGTTTTATGTTCTCACTGGTTTATGTCAGAACAGTTTGTGTCTGTGCTGTTAGTTCTTCTTGAGGCGGGTGAGATATGATGTGTTTTGGGTAACGCTGCTGTAACCTGTCGTCTGTTCTGTGTCTTCTTGTCTCCGATGGGTCGCCGTGTCAGACGCCAGAGACTCGTTCAGCCGCTCGCGCAGCTCCAGCGTGACCAGCATTGACCGGGAGTCCCGTGAGGTCATTTCCTCCTTCTACTTCTGTGACTCTCTGTCCAGGAAGAGCGAGATGGTGGCGGTTCCCAGCCTGTGGGTGGGCACCTCTCAGGGCAACATGCTGTGTATCGCCCTCACTGTGCCCTCCACACCCGAGCAGAGGCTGCAGCAGTCTGTGGGCATCTCTTTCTGTGGTAAGAGTCTGTCTCCTCTGCTCTTACACTATATATCGCATCAAGTTAAGTGTTAGTTTCAAACTAAATGGTGTTTATTAGGCCCCAGTATGAATCTATTGCGTCAGGTTAACACAACACCATAACACTCTCAGACAATCAGCAACAGGGGGCGTGTTTGCCAGCTCTTAGTCATCAATGTTTCATGTGATCACAGGTTGTGTTGTGCGCTTAAAGGGGAGCATCTTGCGCATGGCTCAGCTGGACTCCAGCGGCTCCCTTCTGCCCCACGTTTACGAGTCCTGGTATGAACCCAACGCCCCTGAGGAGGAGGGAGAGCAGCCGAGAAGACGCCGGCCCACCTCCCCTCCCTCGTCTCAGGACAACCAGGACTGCCAGTACGCTGTGATCTGCTCTGAGAAGCAGGCGAAGGTGGTGGCTCTGCCCTCACAGAACTGCATCTACAAGCACAACATCACAGAGACGTCCTTCGTCCTCAGAGCCGATGTGGTGACGGTGAGCGCAGGCGTCTGCATCGCCTGCTTCTGCGCCAACGGCCACATCATGACCCTGAGGTAACGTTAGCGACTGACGTTTAAACTGTTCAGCTTCTGTTACGCTCCCTAACAATAAACAGATCTTAAAAATGTCAAAAATCGGTGTTCACAGCTGATAGCTGTAATAAATGACCCTGTAAGTTTATATTAATGGTTGATATTTTAAGCTGTCAGGGCCAATTTCTAGAGAAACATCATTTTGACTTCATATGTAAAGTAACCTGCAGTTTATGTTTGTGATAAAGACATGAAACAAAAGTTAGCGACTTAACGTACATGACTATAATCTCTCTCAGTTTGCCGAGTCTCCGGCCCCTGCTGGACGTGAACTACCTTCCCCTGACAGACATGAGGATCGCCAGAACCTTCTGTTTCTCCAACCAGGGACAGGCCCTGTACCTCACGTCACCTACTGAGATCCAGAGAATCACCTACAGCCAAGAGACCTGCGACAACCTGCAGGTGTGACTGCATGCGTTGTGTTTGATGCGTGTTGAGTCTGGAATAGTAAAAATGAAACCTGTGACATCACTTATGATGTCATTTCATGATAAAGGTGCAGATGTTTCCTTACCCTGTGCTGTGAGGTACGTTACGTCTATACATCTGATTTTTGCAGGAGATGCTGGGAGAATTATTCACTCCAGTTGAGACCCCAGAAGCTCCGAACCGGGGATTCTTCAAGGGCTTGTTTGGAGGCGGGGCTCAGTCTCTAGACAGAGAGGATCTGTGTAAGCGACAGTCTTTCAGTTATTGTTGTGGAAGACACTGAAATCATGTGTCTGATTCCCTCATCCGTGTCCCTGCAGTCGGAGAGACGGCGGCCGGCAGGGCTTCACGCAGCCTGGCTCAGCACATCCCGGGGCCGGGCGGGATGGAGGGCGTGAAGGGTGCGGCGTCGGGCGTGGTGGGGGAGCTGGCGAGGGCCAGAATCGCTCTAGATGAGAGGGGACAGAAACTGGGCGAGCTGGAGGAGAGGACGGCAGCAATGATGGCCAGCGCAGACTCCTTCTCCAAACATGCCCACGACGTAAGAGTAACGCAGAACTGAATGAGCATTTATGTGCATCACAGACATACAGTCTGAATGTTTAAACGCTTGTGATGCTGTTGTGTTATCTTTCATCTTTATGTAACACCACCTGCTGGTTAGAACGTAATGTTGATTTTAAAAAGATTCTTTAAATTATGAAAATCATTGAAGAACAAATAAAAGTTGTCAACCTCATAATGCAGTTGTGTTAACCCTGTAGTTGCTGAAGCTGGTTGTGTTGTTAAATGACATGCGTCACTTTCTCATCATGTTCTGTCTCTCTGTCCTCAGATGATGCTGAAATACAAGGACAAGAAGTGGTACCAGCTCTGAGGTTCTGGAGTCACAAGACCTTATGAAGAAAGATCCATCATCTCCATTTCCTTCTTCTCTTCCTGTAAATGTTTCTCTCTGATGTCCAGCAACTGCCCCTTACAGCGCCCCTCACAGAGACCCCTCACAGCGCCCTGCGGAGTCGGAGAAACGGACCGGGCCAAAATTTCTTTCCCTTTCTGGTGGCTGTTGTGTTTCCTCTCTTTAAGCAAAGCCAGAGGAGACCCAACACCGGTGCTGCCCGGTTCTGTGTTTTCATCAGCCATGCCGTCATTCTCACTGCCATCTGCAAAGAAACTACAACACAAAGGATTGTGGGACATTTTGTGAAATGAGATGATTGACATGTAAAGAAAATGAGAAGGAGGACGTATGAATGACTGACGCTTCTGATAATCTGTCACTAGGGCAAGAATAGAGTGATTGTGATTTAATTTAATTGTTTGGTTTGGTATTAATAATAATCACAGTAGAAATGGTCAGATGTGATGAAGTCTCATTTAATTTCACCTCTAAAGGGCTGGAGTTGCTGTTTTTTCCACATCTCACACGATTGTTTGGCCATAACAGATTACAGCCGGCTGAGGCTGGTCTGATTATATGCGTTTATTTGAGGATGTGTCTGTTTACACAGATGTCTGATTACTCTGGAAAAAATGTCTGATTGACAGTAAAGGGTTAAACATTACGATTGTGCAGCTCATTTTAACATAGAGAAGAAATGGAACAAGAAAAATTATATTTTTCTTTAAAAATAATCTTGTTTGTGATTAGCATATTGTATACACGTTATTTTCATGTCAATTCATCTAAACCCAACCCACACTTTTCATTATTGTACTTTGCAAAAAAAAGGAGTTATTATTTAAATTGTAACATATTTATACATCATGTTATTGGTATTGGTCGTACTGCTTTTATGCCAGTTTAAATAAGACGTATATATTATTACACTCATTTTTACTGCAGTACAGTCATGAGAATTTAAAGAGAATCCACAGATAAAAGTGGATTATGGCGCGCTGCATAAATGTCAAAAAATGTGTCACGGTGCAAAAGATCTAAATGGGCCTAAAATTATTTCATAATGTTTTTTTTATTTGAAGTGACCTGCCTGTGTTTCCTGAGATTCACGATGTGAGTGTAACTGTTGAATATTTGCTGTACAAACAGAGAGTTGGAGAGCGCCAACTATTTTTCTTCTGATGAAACGTTCGTTATTTTGTCGTGAGAAACTGAGACGTGTGAGGCATGAAGTTCATGATGTGCCTTCTGATGTTTGATGGTAGAAACCTGTCCGTTCTCCTAAAGAGCTTCTACAGACGTGACACCAGTGCAGTGTGACCTTATATGCAAAACAGTTTCCCATGATGCACCGCTCCTGCTGTGGACATCCTAATGGTTTTAGAGGACTCACAATGTGAGATTTCTGCTGGTCATCTGAAGTAAAGGACAAATGGATTTCTGCTTATGTCTATTTGTTTTCTAAAACGCATTTTCAAAGAACTAATGCATGAGTTTCATCACTTACAGCGTGTGCTGCAGCGGAAAAGACCAAGTTCATAGCAGCTTCATACTCCCGGTCAAACCCGTCTGTCTGTCAGCATTTATCTGCTCTGAATAATATATGCTAACCTCGACTTGTGTGTGTATATGTGTGTGTTAGTGAACATACATGTATGCAAGAAAATGCTTCTGTTTATATAAACTAAAGATCCAATTTATTTGAAAGCGTACAGTGAGGTGTTTTTTCACTTTGACCGTGAGTCTTTGTCCTGTTTGAGTTTCCGTGTTTATTTAAAAACATCATCTGTTGACACCTGTATGTTGTTTTCTTTACACACATTAAAACTTTCTGTTTCTTATTTTTGTTTCTCATGTCACTGCCAGATGTAAAGATTTCTGCAACAGTCTACATTCACTTTTTTGTTTCATTATTATTGTTGTTTCTGCTGGTAGGAGGTTTATAAAGCAGTTCAGTCTCTCCTGAACACTCACAACTCGCTGTTTACATTCAGATTCACTGACAGTAGCTCATACAACAGAATACAGGCTGATTAAGTTTGTTGTTGTTCCCTGGGAAAAGTTTTCACAAGTTTCATTCAGACATTCACACCCAACAATTCAGAAACCAAGTTTTATATCCACAGCTGTGCAGAAATGAGAAGTTTTGATGTGAACGCTGGTTGCTGTACCTCCTGTAGCCACTAGATGCCGCAGTTACTCGTTTTAAACGCGTAACATGCAGCCAAATAAATACAATTAATTCTCGATTGGCTCTGAAACTAATTTATATTTAAAACAACATCTATAATGAGATTTATAAGAATTGCACTTTGTCTCAAGCAAGTTCCTCAGCAGTACAGCAGAAATCACGCACATGTTTGCGTTGGTTTTTACCCTTTATCAGCTCGTGCATTAAACGGGGCTGTAATGCGATGGAGCGACAGCGGCGCAGTTCCTTCATTCGCCTGCAGGGGCCTCCAAACATCACCGCCGCGGACCGGACCGACACCGAAGGGGAGGGAAGCGTCAGTCCGGCGCGTCGCGTCCTCGCGATGCGTTTGATCGCCGCGTTGTTCCGTCCATTGAAGGGTTTCGATCAATGGGAAACATCCCGACGGACGAAATCAAGGCACTTTGCGGAGGAAACGCGCGGCGGTGACGGACGCCGGAGCGGCTGCAGGTCCGAGCGCCCGTCGCTTCTGCTGAAACTTTCAGGACCTCCACGGGTGGAAAGTTATACAGGTACTGGTGTCCAAAACACCTCAAGTTTGTTCAGACAGAAGATCGAGTTTAAACGGGATTATTTAGAAACGTTTCCTGCCTTTTGTTATTGATTCAGCGGCGGAAGTTCCGATCACCAGCGATGAAGACCAGAGACGCGGAAACACACTTTGGGAATGTCCAGTAATTTGGGAATGATGAACAACGGACCCACTATTGTGTACGAGTGGCTGAAAACCCTTCAGCTGTGCCAGTATGTGGAGTCGTTTGTTGACAACGGGTATGATGATCTGGAGGTGTGTAAGAAGATCGGAGACCCTGATCTGGACGCCATCGGTGTCCTGATCCCACACCACCGCGAGAAGCTCCTCCGGGCCGTGGAGAGGCTCAGAGATGAAGACAAGAAGGTGAAAGCAGGACTTTATTTCACGTTAGAGCCCCTGCATCATGACACCCAACCTCACGCCTCTCACATCAGTGGCTGTAGCATCAGATCATGGGTTCCTTCTTCCTGGGACAAACCTGGAATCTCCAGTGATGCCAAAGCCGTGGAGAACCACAGGGAGCCGGTGCTGTATCCCAAACTCAAGCTGAAGATCATGATAAGGGACAAACTGGTGAAGGATGGCATTGATCTGAGCCGGATGCCGTACTCATGTGAGGTGTGTTTTCAGGTTTTCTTCATCAGCGCTCTTGTCATGTCAATGTTTTAACAAACCTTTGTTTTCAGTAGCCATGCTTTTCATTCTCTGTTAAAGGTTACCCGCTGCTCTGAAATTTGCCCACCTAGCATCTGTGTTTGTTGCCCTTTTGGGGGCATTTAGACATCTAGGGAGGTTTTGTCTGGAAAATGTCCCTGTAAATGTCATCTGTTATTATGTTTACCTGTGTGTTAGTGCTCCACCAATATGGGCTTTAAATGGCTTGTGCTGAAGGTAAATGATGGAGGAATAAGGTTCTGCACCTGTAGCAGTGTGGAGATCTTAAGTGTCTGTCACTGGATCTTCAGGGCTTGTGTTCTCCATTATCTCGTCTTTCATCAGAAACAGGGTTCTGGTGACAGGAGACTCACTGTTTCAGTTTAGAATGGCTCTTAACATCTTGCAAGATGCCAAAGTCTTTGTTATCGTTGTTGCTATTTGCATTTGTAAAGTGTGGCCTACTTTTCCAGTGTTTTTCTCCTACATCTCTGCTTCCTCGGGATGCAGTCCGGCGCTCCGGATTGTCCTGCACAAACGCTTTTATGCAGCATGTTGCCTAACAACTGTTTCAGATGCGTGCTAAAGAAATCTTTTGTTGTTATTTACTTATGTCATGTTCTTTCACTGACGTTAGGTTGTAAGAACGGTTCCCTAATGTTTCCATGAAGTTACAAAATCCTGTAAATGAGTGTGTGTTATGTTTTGCTCTGTCTGGGGAAGTTAGTGTGAAGGAACTCTCTGAAGTCTCCGTTCTGCTCCGTATCAGCTCTGTAGCTTGTCTTCCGGATCAGATCTGACAGGGAGAACCTGATTCTGAGTTCTGCTCCATGTTTAGTTTGTACTGCGTCTGTCTGGATGACCTGCATTATAAATGCTGGAGTGAGATGTTCACATTGTTCTTCCAGAAACATGTTTTGGTGTCCCTGTCACCTCCTAAAAAATGTTGTGCTTTGAGAAACAGCAGTGTAATGTTTTTAAGCAATGTTTTTTATGTTTTTGTTTATGATTCTTTTTATGATTTAGCTTTCTTTGTATATAAACAACCTAAACATGTGAACCATAGACTTTTCAAAAAGTAAAAATGTAACTTAAAAAAGTTAAACAGTAAATAATGACAACCAGCACAACATACGATCACAACATTGATTGACTGAAAGAGTTCATGAAACATTCAGAAGTTACCACAGACACCTCAGATGTGAACAAAGAAAAGTTTTGGGGGGTTTAGAGATTCTACCTGAAACATTCTGTCGGTGGAAACAGACGCGTTACAGAAGTTCCCAGCCAGTGTTTGTCTTTTCAGAACAAACTACAGCATGTTTTGGCCAAATACTTGATGTTTTTCTGCTCTCCTGTCAGTTGTGTTGAGAACAGAGCAGGATTTGGCAGCAGAGAGGAGATCTTGTGTTTGTCCTGTGAGTTGCTCTGACAGAAACACTGTTGGATGTGTGAGGAGGGACTCATGTTGTCTCTAACCCTGCTGAGAAGGTCACGCATAAATCTGAGGGCACTTAAACTTGAAACTTTCAGCTTCTTCTGCAGACTGACTCCTCCAGTACTGAGAGTTTAGGAAAT
>JBAJNP010008293.1:10230-20562 GCA_036877545.1 Yasuhikotakia modesta | reverse complement strand
TATTTGTTTAGGAGTTATTTGTTTAGGAGTTATTTGTTTAGGAGGTATTTGTTTAGGAGGTATTTGTTTAGGAGGTATTTGTTTAGGAGGTATTTGTTTAGGAGGTATTTGTTTAGGAGTTAAATGTAAGACAGAATCACCTGTAGCAGGTGTAGCTGGAGGAAATGAATGAAGGGCAGGGCAGGGGTGGGGCTAAAGGTTTGGACATGACCGACAGCAAATTTAGGAGCTGGGAGAAGAGGAGCATTTTAATCAGGCAGCCCAGAATCTCCCTTACAGCCGGACTGACTTACAGAACCATGTCCGGACCGTTGGTTTCGTAAATACAGTTATTCCAAAGTCTGTCTTTATTTTCTCATGTTGTGTTATTCTAAACCTGAATACCTTTAGTTTTCTGGTGGAACACACAGTTATTTAACAAAATATCTAGTAGAGAGAAAAACACCGGTAAATTCCGGGTTTTCATTTTTTGTTGTCATCCCAGCCAACAAACTGTAGGGTGTAAGAATGTTTCCATTAAGTAACAAAATGATCAGGAATGTTGATCTGTTTTTTACATGCGGTGAGTTTTTACATGCACTTCAACATTCACAAACGATACATCTCTGCTGTGGTTTATAAATCCTTGTGAAAATATTCATAGAGATTTTTGGCAAACATCATCTCACAGAAATGGCTTCCAGAAGGCAATTGAGAATTTAAACACATTAAATGTAAGCAGTTTAATCAGAGATGACATCTAATACCAGCAGTAAATTCTGTGGTGAATCAGAAACAGACACAAAGAAAGGAAACATCTTTACATTGAAGAAAACTGCTTTGGTCTGCAAAAAAGTTTAATTTTCAAAAGTAACAGCACTAAATCTATTTGTTAATGAAAATTAAAAACACGGAAATACAGTTTTTATAAACAAAGAGTTTATTGATGCAGCAAATTTATAGACATATTAAGAGTTGTTTGTAATGTTGTGTAAAATTTGTAAATGTATATAAATGTCTGATATAATGCAGTATGCAGTGTGGTTTGCAGTTACATTTGGAACACAGCCCTGCTTCCTCCTGAGCAGGAACCACACAGCTGCAGCACAGAAAAGAAGACTGGTCAATTCTATGGGTCAAAGAGAAGGTGGAGAATGGTGATTTAAAACTAAAACTGATTGATTTCAGAGGTAAAACTTTGTTGGAAATGTACAGTAACACTGAATTTATAATTAATAACTTCATTAACTAGCTCTAATCAGCTGTTTTCCAGATCAGATGACTGATGTTTCTTCTGCAGCTGTGGTTTGATAGTCATGAGCATGCATCAGAACATGCAGAAATCAAGTTATGTGCATCTTGTCTTTCTTTAGAAAAGCTCTGCTGCAGGGGTGGCTGTTGTTGGCTCGGGGGAGAGGGTCTGTGATAAGACCAGCATTAACCAGCTGCGGGGCTCCTGGGAACTCAAACATTACGCCACCGAGTGGCTCAACAGACCCGTGAGACGCTGCGCTGTTTGGGCCAAAGCTGAGCAGGGTTCATGTTTGCAGAAGTGAGAACACGATGATCATGAGATCCGAACACTGCTGTGAGAGACACAGACAGGTTTGTTCCCCAAAAATATGTTGCTTTTAAAAATGTCCCAGTGGGATTTTGACTGTAATGCTTCTATCTGAGGAAGTGAATTTGTCTTGCTGTGTTTTGTGAAAATAAAGTAAATATCTATAGAAATTTCCATCATTTTAACATAATTCCTTAATAGATTTTTAGGGATACATCAACAAAAGGAATGTTGATAATGATCAGTCTGGATCAGCTCCAAATGTTGGTCGTTTGTACCGCAACAAACTCAATCCATTTTTTAGTGCCCTCAGTGTACTGAGGACTAACCTGAGAACTAACCTCAGCGGGTCAGCTGATCTGTGCTGATTCTGTCTCTGCGAAACACAAACTCAGATTATTTATTATTATTATTTATTATTATTAACTTTATGTAAAAATTTGAGAAACATATGTGAGCTGTAAATTTGATTACAGCGCCAGTTATTTAGTGAAGATGTTTTTCTGATCACAGTGTGATATGTTTGTAATCGCACATTATTCCAAGGAAAGCACTTTTCATAGTTTTCATATTTTAGAACAATTTTTTTTGTTTTATTTTTTCCCTGTGTCTCAGCTAGTTGTTGTAAAAGATGTGTGTGTTTTATTGACAGGGATAGATCGGTCCAGCTTTCCCCAACAGAACCCATCAGTGAAACAGAGACGGGCCATCTGGAGAACATTGACAAGCTACGTGTGGTTCTGCCTCCAGCAGCACAGAGGAAGCTGAGGTTCCCCACAAACAACACCATCATACAGATGAGTCCTGCTTCATAAGCGACCCTCCATTTAATAATAAAATATTGTGGATTAAAATTAAACTGTATGAAAAGAACCACAAGTAAATCCATGTTTGTGGTTTAGTGATTTTGTACAGATGTCTGATGTTGCAGTTTCACTTTAATTTCTGCACATTAAACAACCAGATCAGACTGAAGGAACTTCAGTCCACACACTCATTCACAAACTGTTAACAAACAAACACAAGAGACACTTTATAGCAGCTGTCTCTGCTAGACACAATAACATTACTAACTTTTTTTGGTATTTAGATTTAGAACTTGCACATTTGTATGTATATATGTATGTATGTATATTGTCTATTGTCCAGTCATTGTTTTGTACTGTTTCATCTGTTTTTTTGCACTACGTTTTGTTTTTGTATCCTTCATTTCTGTATCCATTGTTTCTTGTTTTCTTATCTGTTTGCACCTTGGCCTGGGAGAAATGCAATTTCAATTTTCTGTATATTCTAAACATGTGGCAGAACCGACAATAAAGTTGACTTTGACTAGAATTCAGTATGAACTTTTTGTTTGGCGAGTGTCCCCCCAATAGTTGGGGTAGAATTATCAACATTTTACTATGTTTGAATCCAGTTCAAGTTCAAGTTCAATTTATATATAAAGCACTTTTCACAATGGTACATTGTCACAAAGCAGCTGTACAAATATAAACAAAATATCAACAGATATTTAATGTATGGAAACAAACTTGAAATGAAACAATCATAAATAATTAAAAGACAGAACATCACTAATAAACACACAATCATACACAGACAGATATGATAAAAAGTACAGCTATACAAACAGTACAGATATACAACAGATCCACTCAGAAACACAGAAACAATGACATTACATTTAGGCATTTAGCAGTTTTGAAGACTTTAAGAGATGACAGCTGAGCAGTTAATCTATAACCCCAGTTAAAAGCCAAACTTGTTTTCAGATTTTTTAGCATTTATTACATAATATATGTACTTATTACATATACATTTATTATATAAATGTGAAACTGTTGTTTAAGCCCAACTTGAACAAACTAAAATTAACATTATTGAAATGTTTTGGCTGAGATAGACAGAGAAATCAGTTCTGAACTCTGAAAATATAGCAGCAGAAAGTTGATGAATTAATATGTATATAAAGGACAGAAATCTCAAATCAAATAAAAAGCATTTAAAAAGTCTTAGAATTTCTCTATTTTTGAATCTGAACTTTTGTTTTTCCTTAATTCTCTCAGGAACAATTGTGGAGGATAGAAAAGATGAATGAGATGCAGGGCTTTTCTGTAATTCAAAATAAAGTTGAAATCTTACTGAAAATCTGACAGTCTGCTTTTTTCACTCTTGTGTTATTTTAGGTACTGTAACAAGGTTAACGGTCTTCAAATAAAACAGACAAATTGCAGGAAACAAAAATAAAATCGATGCAGATGTCATGTGACGAGGTCATATATTCTGTGCCAATGGGAGGAACTAGATAAAACAAAATGACAATAAACTGAATAACAAATAGAAAAATCAGTACAGCAACAAAACAGTTTCAGATTAGGCCAGGATAACGTTTTTTTTGTTAAAAATGTGCAAAATGAATAAAACAATAATAATGTTTAGCTGTTTAATAATGCTGTTAGCATGTGGAGTAAGGCTTCTGCTAGTGTTTGCTGGTATCAGTGGTTTCTCTGAATGAAGCACAAATGAGTGTCTCACAGATGGGTTTGAAGTTTCAACATTAATTATTAAAAATAATGAATTGCAAATATATAATTTTTTAAAAAATGTTTTAATATATTTACAAATATAACCAGCATTATATACCATGTATAATTTTTGTTTTTTACCACAAAGAATAACTGCACATGTTTGTATGATAACTGTGGTATTAAGGTAAAATGGAACGTATTAAAACAGGAGGCAGTGTTATGTTCTAGTTGCACTTGTGTGACGCTTGAGTTCATGGACTGTCATCCAGACTCCCAGAATGCCAAGCAACAGACCGGAATAATGGCAGAAATAATTCCAATATGAACATATTGGAAAACAAAAAAAAAGAGGCGTTCCTCCTGTTGTCTTCTGAAGAGCCTGATCACGATTCTGTACGTTTATGTTTGGTAGCTCACATATTAATGCCTCTGTAGATGTGCTGGTACTGGGGCAGGCAGGGCTCCACTGCTACGGGGTCGTGGGAGAAGACCGAATCGTCTCCGGAGGAGCAAGAGCTGCGCGTGTCAGGGAAACTGGGAGAATACTGCTCCAGCGGAGCACACAGATCCAGATACTCCTGAGACAGAGAGAGAGAGAAGCTCACATATGTTTCTAAAACTGATATAGTAAGTGTTGTGGGTGCAGTCACAGAAACGTTCTGCTGGGGGAAAAAATCAGAGTTTACTCACTATTACATCATTACAACATCAGCTTTGACCAATATTTGGTTCTGAAACACATTTCCATCAGTAAGAGAACCAGAGGAGCTCACAGGAATACATGTCCTGTATGTAAATACACATTTCACACACATCCAGTACCTCAGGTGGGCTTTTTCTTCTACATTCAGCAAACATAACTGGGACCGTTTTGCCTTCTGTGGCTGAACTGAGGAAGATGAGATAAAACTTCCAGGACTCAACAGCACAAGCTCACTTTACTAAAGACACTTTTAGATGGGGGGAAGAGAGTGAGTGACGTTTATACATTTGTAAAATTCGAAACAGAGCAAAAATGAAGCTTTTGGCATGATCGCTCGTTCACGGCTCAATCGCATCTCTGATGAGTTTTGGCGGATTTCCACCCCTCACCGTTCCTCAGACCGCTGCACGGATAGCGTTCTGATGAAGCGACGCGTCTGATACTTGAGCAACACTTGAGCACCAACAGGCCTGGATGAAATCAAACATGTCCAACCTTTGACCTGCAACCTCACTGTACGAACTCATCTGACGCTTTCTGTTCCCTCACGAGTCCGTACTGCTGCACTGCTGCACTGCTGCAAGCTGGAGTCAGCCATGGGATACCGCTGATAAAATCACAGGACTACAGGGGAAGAGGTTTATGGAAGAACACACTGTCCAGGTGAATTCTCCTCACCTCACTGGTGGCCAGAGTGAGAATGCGGTCCAGATGCTCCACCAGCTGTTTGAACGTGGGTCTGTGTGAGGAGATCGCATGCCAGCAGTCCTTCATCATCACGTACCTGAAACAATGAGAACAATCAACTGAGCCTGTCTGTAACATTCCTCACTGAAGACACATTCAAACAGTTTCAACAACTTCCTAAACAACCATGTTTTCATATGATATAAAACTGTATCCTAACAGAGCAGAAGTGGGACGCACAGCTCAGTGGTGCAGTGGGCAGGTCTGTCCATGCGATGACCCTCCTTCAGCAGCTTAAAAAGCTCCTCCACGGGGATCCCAGGGTACGGAGAACCGCCGAGTGTGAAGATCTCCCACATCAGAACCCCAAAAGACCAGCTGCAGAACCACAATCACCCAACGTTGTTATAGCATTTTTGAAGTCTCTTAACCTTCCACTAACTACTTAAGAATAACGTACAGATAAATATAAAATATACACAGTTTTAACATTTAATGTTACTTTGAGAATGTTTTAGAAAACGTTGAGAACATTCTGATAACATTTCCTGTTGAAACTACTGTTGCTGTCTAGCTGAATTATGTACAGTAGCCGTACAGTAACTGTGTTCTCAAAATCAGAAACTGAGTGAATCTCAGAGAACTGTGTGAATCTCAAAACGATCTGTCAGTTACTGGGAGTGTCAGTAGGACGCTGTGAACGGACATTTAAAGCAGCTCTTTGTCCTCCACTGAGATCCAGAGAGACACACTGCCAAAGCCTAAACAAATACAGATTCAGACCCACAGAAGACAGGCGTCAGAGTGAAGGAGGACATTAAAGACCCTTGCAGAAGATGATTTTTTTAACTTCTCAATTCTGTTTCCTCATCAGGGTGGAAAATCTTGCTAAAAGAGACTGAACTGAACCCAGAGGCAGATTGTTTCTCCTGAACACACACATCTCACATGTGCAGTATTTAACAACTGAAAATCATCAATAATATATTTATGTGCTGGAGAAACGGATCTTTAACTGTAAACTGTAAGATTATTACAAAGATGTCACACACTTCACAAAGCATAACTGAGCCTAACTTACTAAATACTAACTAGCCAATAAGAGCAAGAAAGGGAAGTTATTCAAGGCTGAAAGGGCGACACATTTCTTTCAGATTCACTCAGACTTGTTGACCTCATTATCATGTGGATTAACTTTGACCTTTACTGTTTTTATTGGGCACATTAACCACACACACATCCACCCATTTCTGCAGATTACAAACACACGTGCACACACACACACACACACACACACATCCACCCATTTCTGCACATTACAAACACACGTGCACACACACACACACACACACACACACATCCACCCATTTCTGCAGATTACAAACACACGTGCACACACACACACACACACACATCCACCCATTTCTGCAGATTACAAACACACGTGCACACACACACACACACATCCACCCATTTCTGCAGATTACAAACACACACACAAAATGCCTCATTCCTGAAACTCTCAGCTTCAGAAACACTGGAAAACATCTCCAAATGTGATGTGTAGGTTAGGTGTGGTAACTTTAGTCTTGTTCGATCTGTGGTGGGTGAATGTGTGTTAACATACTCACTGTCACATCATAACTGACCATTATCATCTCAAACACATTTCAGAAATGGACTTACACATCACTCTGGTGTGTGTAGACCCGATCAAACAGGGCTTCAGGGGCCATCCACTTCACCGGCAGACGACCCTACAAACAACCACAGACCAGAAGATCGGCATCTACATCTGTCAGAGGCCTCTGCTGGCCTGAGTTTCATCCACTTCATGAATTAAACCCTTTGGTTGCACTGGTGAGAGCGACCGGAGTTTCCCTCAGCACTCATAACTCACTTACAGAATGAAGTGAAGATAAAACAAAAGTCACCGGTGACCCGAGAGGCAGATGTTGGGTTTAATCTGAAGGGTTCTGAGTTTGCAATCGCCTGAATCTGTGCATAGATTAAAGAGACAGTCCACCCCCAAAACAGCAAACTCTTCATTTACTCATTCAAACCTGTACGACTCTCTGCTCCCAACGAACACAACACAAGAATCTCAATAGCTACTGCACACAAAACTGATTTTACCTCTTAACTGTATTTTTATTAAAATTGTTGTTGCTTATTTACAATTAAAATGACATTTCAGAGAAAAACCAATGAGTCACCATTTTCTCAGTCACTCAGGACAAACGTATCGATGGTTAGTAATAGAACAGATAATTGAGGGAATGAAAGCCGAAGTTATGTTAATGCGTTTATATTTGTAAACAGCAGAGACAACGAATCTTACGTTTGTGGTCTTTTTATAGTAATCTATGTTGTGGACGTCTCTGGCCAGACCAAAGTCTGCGATCTTCATAACGCTGCTCTCTGTGACCAACACGTTCCTGGCAGCCAGATCTCTGTGTATACACTGCTGACACACAGACATCACACCCTGAACACTGAAGGGCCCTGAACATGTGAGTTTCTGTATGTTCAGATGTGTACTTTTACCTTCTGTGAGGCTAAATACTCCATCCCACGAGCTACTTGATAAGCACAGGAGACCAGATCTTTGAAGGTGAGAACTTCATCTGAAACTCGGGCTATATCATAAAAATACTCCATTCCTGGGGGCCGACGGGCCCTCAAATACTCTCTGAGGTTCCCCTCAGATGCGTACTCCACGATCACATACAGCGGCCCTGAGAACGAGCAGATCAGTGATCTGAAAACTCTGAAAACTGAATCCATCACATACAGGGTCAGATCTGAAACATCACATACAGGGTCAGATCTGAAACATCACATACAGGGTCAGATCTGAAACATCACATACAGGGTCAGATCTGAAACATCACATACAGGGTCAGATCTGAAACATCATGAAACACTCGAAACATTTGTGTTGCTCACCGTCCTGTGTACACGCCCCCAACAGATTGATGATGTTTTTGTGTCGGCCAATTATCTTCATCATTTCCATTTCTGACACCAGGTCAGAAAGATCTTTCTCTGTTGCATCATCTGTGAAGGTTAAATAAAAATGAATGAAAAGAAATCTTGATTAAATGATAATGAATTTCATTTCATCACAAGGATCATATTTAAATGCAAGTTATTTTAGATAAGGTATTCAAACACACTAAACACTGTGTTCTCTGACTGTTGCTTATGTGTAACTGTGGGGTGTAGATTTACACTGAAGACCTGACACAGCCTCTCTTTCATTACCTTACAATTAAAAAGCGTTTCTTCCATTTAGAGTAATTACCTCAGAGGCAGTCTCTCTTTCATTATTTGCCCCCGGGGCACCAGACCAGATGCGACACAATCCACTGAGCCCATTCCTGAGTTATCTTACTCCCGCTTCATTTCAGGAGAATGTTTCCCCTCTTCCTTCTGTACTACATTCTACACTTTCCAAGACATTCTCTCTTAAACCCAGTTTGTGTTGTGTTAGAGAAAACAGATAAATATTATCAGAACTCTATTTGTAAGTTAAGAACCATTATTTTGCATCTGTTTAGGCTGTTGTTAAGGTGAGCTCATGTTTTGAAACAGCTTTAAAACTTCTTTAAAGCCCCTGTCTTCCTCTCGTAGCATCTTGTGGTAGAATATTGTGTTAGGTTGTGGTTTGATCTCATACACACTGGTAAGATGCACAGCTTAAACCACTGCATGATGCTTTGAATAAAAGCATCTGCCATAACTGTGAGAGATCATTCTTCAGATTTCTCACCTTTCAGCATCTTGACAGCTACAGTCACGGTGTCTTTGGGTCTGTCCTTGTTGATGCTGAGAGCTTTAGCCATCAGCACCTGTCCGAAGCAGCCCTCCCCCAGAGCGTTACCCAGAGTTAGCCTGCACAGTTCACACCACACACACGCTTTCAAGTCATTTTTACCTTTTAAATCATTTTCACCTTCAAGGACATTGCCAAAAAGTGCTTTGGTCAGATTTAGCTAAGTTAACTCACCCACAACCATATACACAACCCACACGCACACACAGTGACCCCACTGATTGGCAGATGCTGGGTTTTCCCCTCTATGCCGGGCTATGTAAACATTCACACACTCAGTCAATGTTTCTCCTCCACGCAAACATTAATGTTCTACACTGACCAATAAAAATAAGGAATTGCCTGTCATTTTAAAACCTGCCCTATCAAATGTGACTGGCTGGGAAACGTGTTTATATAATCTGCTTTAATCAAACTGATAGTCCATAATAAATAAAACATTAATATGCATTCCTAGTGGCTAAACTAGGAATGAATAGTTATCTTTATGTATAATTTTGAACAAAATCCCTCTATAGGTGTCGATTCCCCACAGATGTCTTTGCATGTTTGCCTGAAAGCAACAATTCTTCTCGCGGGTGGGAGATATAAACGTTAGAATGTCTGTCAGCTGTGTGCTGTGGTGATAATACACTCATTGTAATTTACTGTACAACATTCAAAACAGCATGTATTACTACAAACATATATTTAAAGGAAGAAACATTTACATTACTTTAATTCAGTAAATAAAAAAGGACACTCACTTGTCCCTAGAAAACTCCCAGCGCGGGTCTGCGGGAAGGTCGTACTCTGGGATGGGGTCGCTGTGGGTGGAGCTACGACGGGTGGTGATTCTGACCAATGGCGTGTTGGAGCTCATGGAGGAACTGGAGTCTGAGGAAACCTGTATGAGAAGATACTGGCTGATCACCTGAGCATTAGAGAACCATGAACAACTGCTGTGTGTGTGTGTGTGAGTGTATGTGTGTGTGTGTGTGTGAGTGTATGTGTGAGTGTATGTGTGTGTGTGTGTGTGTGTGAGTGTATGTGTGTG
>JBAJNP010008293.1:0-10157 GCA_036877545.1 Yasuhikotakia modesta | reverse complement strand
TGTATGAGTGTGTGTGTGAGTGTATGTTTGAGTGTGTGTGTGTGTGTGTGTGTAAGTGTATGTGTGTGTGTGTATGATTGAGTGTATGTGAGTGTGTGTGAGTGTATGTTTGAGTGTGTGTGTGTAAGTGTATGTGTGTATGTTTAAGTGTGTGTGTGTGTAAGTGTATGTGTGTGTGTGTGTGAGTGTGTGTGTGTGAGAGTTTGTGCAGTTATAACTACACTGTGACTGTCAGTCAGAAGAGTGTTTTTAGTATTTCAGCATTACCCCGTAAAGAATGCCTTCATCTTCTTAAAGAAAACATGACACGTTACTCAATAACATCTAGAATGTCACACAAGCCCATCAATCTGCAAAACTTAGTCACAAACCCTTAAAACCTAATCCTACAATTTTGTGCATGAGTACAACAAAATGTACTCCTGCGCAGCTTATTCATGTTTTAATAACAAACTCTCAAACAAATTAGAAATATAGTAGAAACAATGGAAATGGTTGTGTGTTTGTGTGATCATGTGTATAAGATCTCTAGAACTCTTTATCTACTTTCTGTTACCTGGCGATGCAGTGGGATCTGTTTGGTTAGTTTGTGAACAGCCTGTTGACTCCCAAAATCTGGCTTCTTTGCAGACGTCCTCATTCGACAAACCACCACAATCACCACCATACAGGCGATGAGGAAGACGCCTGCGCAGTAGATGCCGATCTCCATGTAATCCGGAGGGATGTCCGGCTGGCGGGTGTCTGCGGGGGCTGTGATGCAGAGAGATGTGAGAAAGATTTGAGGGAATTCTAGAAACGCCTCGAGTGATACTGTAATGAAAAACTGCAACACAAACTGTCATGTTGTCCGGAGCATTAATTCCAAATGCATGTCAGAACATTTAAGCTTCAGAGAGAACAGAGACACAAACACACCTGACACGTCTGCATGAACATCACATATATCTCCACGGGTCTCACTATTATACACTAGTCACTTCTACAGATAACTTTCCTATCCATTGTTAAATGTAAAAACCATCAAGATAATTTAACCGAGAAGAGATTTAATTTCTCAGAGATTCTCTTTCATGGCTCAAAATAAATAACTGAAGTGAACTGAAGTTGTTTTAATTGAAGATAAATGCCAAACTGCTCTTGCAGTCAGAGAGAAACAACTGAGACATTAATGAGATCTCATTCTCAGTTCTCTCAATTCTCTTTCCATTACAGCATGCGTACACACACACACACGCAGTGTAAATAGAAAACATCTTCTTTATGGTTCTATGAAACATTGTTTCACACACCCTTCCAAGCCAATGCAAATGTTCCTTAATAAGACAATAAGCAGAACTAAACAGAACGAGCAGAATTCTGATCAATAAAACACGTTTGATTATTGTGTCTTTCATTTCCTCTCAGAAGATCTGTCACAGCAACATAAAGAAAGTGGTCATGGAAAGACAGAGAACAGGATCTACCTGGGAGCACCGTCAACCAAGCAGTGTGATAGGAGATCCCAATAGAGTTCCCCGCCAAACATGTGTACTCGCCCGCATCCTCCAGAGTCACGCTCGGCAGGTCAAGAACCTCGATCTCTTTGTCTGTAGTGTTCACACCTGCCGTCTGAGGGAACGAGAGAAATGCAGAAGAGGAGGAACCATGGAGGAGACGAGAAGAACAGATGAAGTGAAAGAAAGAGACAAGAAACAAATCAGACCTGAAATAACAAAAGGAGAAACTAAATCAAAAATGTTCATTGATGTATTTCCCATCTACACTTTACACAGATAGTAGATGTTTTTTCTTGGAGGTGAAGGTTTCAGGAACATTAACAAACCAAAAACCACCATAAGGAGACACAACTTTTAATGAATGCCACCCAGGTGAGTCCACCAGATCATTGGTCCATGCAAACACCAAACAAGATGCATGAAACATGAAACAGCATGAAACAGACAAGCATGAAACATGCATGAAACAGACAAGCCTCTGTTTTATCACTAGAAGAAGAATGAGTGACATACAGGAAACAAGAAAACTTAGGCAGAAAAGAAGAGTAACAGAGGTTTAGGAAGTGGCAAGAGGAGACCAAGCGCTTGTTTCCATGGCGGCTGGGGTCAACAGGAAAAGATCCAAGATCAAGAAAAAAACAACAACAATGAAACCACACGACAACGGCTCAGGATACATCTCAGGGTCACCACGACAACCCAAAACACCAGTCACTCAGTTTCTCAGTCTCAGTTTTACCTGGTAGGACAGTCAGCCAACCGAAATGGTTAACCTGCCCGAGATAATTGGAGCATGACAGGTGTATTCATGGCCTCCATGATGCTAGTGAGCGTGAGAATCTCCACGTCTGCGCGCTGCTAATGCCCGAGCGCTGAGGGACGCAGCACAGCAACAAAGACAGACACATGGAGTCTGTTACAATCTTTTAGTGAAGCACATGGTGGGACTAAGGGAAAGACCACCATCTATGACATCACATGAGTTTTAGACCGTAATGTTACCCAGGAACGTGTGCAGACTCTTCTAATGCAGGAACGCTGTTGTCTTTTGTATTAACGGCGTCTTCTTAAAAACTTTAAGCTGCCTAACCTCCAGTTTGTTAGACATATTAACATTTTCAACTATATGAATGTTATTTAAACTTGTTTAATTCTGTATCATTTTTTAAACTTTTACACTAACTACTTAGTAGCATTTTTAAAATGATGTGTAACGTTTGTCCTAACTAAACTTTCTACTAATGTTACTGCAACACTGCCTATGCACTAACACTCTTCCCTGACAGCTGGGATGTTTTATCTGTGAGGAATGTGAATCAGATTTGTACAGATGATGTACCTTTAACACTCTGACGTACGGGAGTCCGTCTGGACCATACCGGCTCCCGTTCTTCACGATGTGCTGCAGCCACTGAATGTGAGGCTGGGCGTCGCTGTAAACCTTGCAGACGAACTCGGCATCCTGTCCGATGTGTACGGTCATGTTGGCCGGCAGCCCGGCCTGGAGAATGGGAGGGTGAGGAGAGCGTTCTGTGGGAAAGAGCAACATGTAAAGTTGTGTCCTTTGAATTCTCTGGAAAGATTATTATTAAAGAACACACCAACACATCAGTTCTGAGCTGTTACAGTTCAACAAACTCAACAAACACAGATGAAAAAAGACAAGATGGAAAGATAAAAAAAGAAAGAAAATGCAAAAAATGAGCTTGACTTTATTTAAAGCAGAATAATGTAAAAGTTCACAGTTAATTCCAATTAAACTGTAATTTTTAGTTAAAAATAAACATCACATAACATAACACAACACAACTTTAATGATTTAAAAGCATTTCTAATTTGTCCAGTTTATTGCATGCATAACAAGCCTGTTTGTGTTCACACAGGTGTAACGTGTGTAAACCGTACTGACCCACAACATCCAGGGTGTAGGTGTGACTGATGGAGCCGTATGAGTTCTCCACCACACAGGTGTAGTTTCCTTTATCTGAGGGAACAACGCTCTCCATTATCAGAGTCCAGTGCTGGTATCGAACCTAAGCAGAAAAATACACTTTCACCTTAAAATAACAAGAATTAAATTCCTGTCACTACAACCATAAGCACTGACATCAGCACTGGCAGGAAGAGAAAAGAGAAAGCAGACTGTCTGAACTGAAAAAGGTTTCGAGGATGATGGGAAAAATACTACTGCCATAATATTCGTGCCCCAGCGCAGGAATGCAGATGTCATGACCTCAGGGACGATCTCTACACATCACACACTGTAGATCACTATCTGTTTTCTCAAACCACCTTCTTTCACATTACAGTGAAAAAGTAAAACGGTACTATTTTATCTTTTTTACACACATATCTATTATTATAGATCCTGCTGTTGCTCTGCACTGAAGCTCACAGGAGGCGACACAAATAAGGCAGATACATTTGAATTTGACCGTATACAGTAACTGTACGTACATCAGTGTTAAAGACCGAACGCAGTGATTGGATGAACAGAGTGATGTCATCAGAGACTTTCAACCAGCAGAACAAAAATGTTTCTGTAAATCAGTCACTGTCTTTAACGTCGAGGTTCACATGATCAACAGAACATGAGAACCATCACCATCCCCTGATCCAGTTCTCATCTGATCTCAGATGATGTCATACCTTGAATCCACTCATGCGGTCCTCCTGCTGGAAGGGTTTTCCATTTTTCAGCCACCTCATCATAGGTTTGGGGTTTCCAGATGCAGCACAGCGAAGCTTCACAGTGTTGGCCGCAGGCACCGCATGCAGCTTCTTCTCCATCTTTTCTGGTGAGCTCCAGTGCGGCGCCCCTGCGGGCAGAGAGGAGGAATTACAGCCAGCTGTTACATCAGTTCAAATCAAGACGCTGCTGTTTGAGCTAATATTCAGTGAAAATGTTGTGAAAATATTCAGTGATTTGCTGTGAACGCACGGAAGAAAAGGTGAACACATGAAACAACTGGACCATCACATTTAAAGTCTTCAGTTCAACAGACACGCTCACTGTCAGTTAAAACAAGTTGCTATCGCACATATGAACAAACTTCTTCTCTTCAACATCAAGGCATGAACCCAACACTTTCCTCCGTCTAGCTTTCCACATTCCATCCACACCACCCAGTTTATAATCTTATTTTCTGGGAATATTTTTCACTATAGTCACTCTCTTTCAGCTCAGAAACTTCATGTCTGAATCCTTTCAACTACTTATTAATGCTTGAGTTGAAAATTGAAGATGAGCATGACCTTAGATGGTGGGGCATTAAGTTCAGAGGTCGATGACCATCTGTCTGGACCTGCTGAGGTTCTAAAGCACGTTCTGTTTTCCTAGAACCCAAAAGCTAATTCCATCAAATGAAAGCCTAAGTGAATGTTTTAGCCCAACTAGAAACCAAAGCAGAATTCTTCAAAGAAACCCTCTGTTGTCTTATCTTTGTAGAAACACAAATAAAGGAAACTACTTGTGAGAGGGACAAATGGTGTTTTTGAGACTGGTGTTGTTGAGGCCTCCTTTGCACAGAAAAAGGTGGTTCTGAGTGGTTCTGCTGGGCAGAAATCCAACCCATTAAGCTCGTAACCACTTTAGTCAGAATGCTACACACCAGAAACTCCTCACGCACGGCTAAAGGCCAGAGAGCATGAATACCTGCTGGTTCCCAAGAGAGCCCAACAGTGAAGCCCAACACTCAACATCTCTCTTTAATATTCCGTCTAGTTGTGTAAACATTATTGCTGCTTTAATTCTGTAACATTTTAAATTGTTCTTCTAACAACATTTTTGATATTTAAAAGATACACAACTTTGTATCATTGGTAAAAGTTATGTTACCAATGTTACTGCAACTTTCTTGATAAATTTGAAAGTATTTTTACTGAACCAATGTTCTAACAACGTTCTGTGTTAGCTGGGCCGTCACAGAGTTCGTGCTTCACCGACTGCAGGGAAATAAATGTAATGCTACTGAGTCCTGCCTCTGGGCTCAATACTCACGCATCTGCTCACCATCAGCGGTGACATCATCTGATCGCTCCACGTCATCCTCATCATCACCAGACGAGATGGTATCTGTGGAGAGAACAAGCAACACTGAAACCCAAGGAGACCTGCGGAGAAATAAAGAGGTCCACGCAGTACTGAACTCCTGTAAAGCTGATCTGTACAAGTACTGGATCTGAAAATACTGTGTAATATTTCAGCACAGACTCTTTGTCTCAAAAACATAAAAAACTGTGTGGCAGGACTGTGTATGTGACCAACCATTTTGTGTTTTATTGTTGCTAATGCACAGAAATGACACACTTTAACTTTAACAAGCAAACTGTCAAACAGTTTCAAAAACTATTTTAACTATTCATGCTAAACTAAACAATCAATATGAAACAACAAACAAATACAAACAAACATAATCCCAAACTGATTCAACATTATTCAGTCAGGAAACCAACCCCACGTTTTAATCAGGATAGCCAGAGACAAGTATATAACAACTCCATTAGCATCAGAACGAGAATCTTACAATGTGACCCGCTGTCATGATATTAGAGCCTCAGACACACAGATGTCTCACCTGTAACATTCACGATGAAGCAAAGCCCGTCACCGACCCGTGAGCTGGAGCCACGGCACACGTACAGACCCGAATCCTTTAAGGTGGCTTCACGAATCTGAAGCCCCTCCTGATGTATGAGCGTGCGATCGTCAGCCCCCAGCGAGGAGCCGTTTTTGGTCCAGACGATGGCGGATGCCTCTGGCAGCGGACAGCTGAGCTTCAACAGCTCACCTGGGTGCACAGAGCGCAGCGTGGGCTTAGAGTCCTGACATGTGGCTGGGGTCTCTGCAGACGAGAGGAGGGGGTGGAACAGGGTGAGAGAGAACAAGTAACAGAGAGATCGGTGGAGGAATAAAGAAGCAAGCAGCAGTGTTTCACTACAGCAGTGATCTGAGATCTGAGAAAGGAACCATTCAATCTGATCTGTCATTTCTGTCTCTCCCAGCATTTATTTTCTTTGAAGAACCTGATACTGCTGGTTTGTGTCTGCATGCCAAGCTAACAGGTATGTGTGTGTTCCTCCCTCTGAACAACATTAAACCTTAGAGAGAGAAAACAAAATGTTAAGAGGGACACTAGCACCTCTCAGAACTGCTGGCAGATGATGAAGATGATCTCATACATCTAAACTGAGGATGATGAAGCAGTAAACAATCCCACCTATAAACCAGACATTCCTCTCAGTAAAGTTTCATCCAAAATCCTTATTTTCTCAGGACTTCCCCCAATAAAACAAAATATTTTCATGGATAGGTGCAGCTGCATTGCAGGGCAGTTAGACAGCATCTGTTCATTCTTAGCAACATCTACTTGGATCCTTCAGGGAAGTTGTTTTGCATGAACATATCCAGTATCCTTAACATTCTACCAAACAGGAAAAAGCAGCAGGTTCGTACCTTCGGCCTCAGCGGTGGTCTTCACCACCTCAGCAGTCCTTATGGACGGCCGTGAAGCAGACAATGTCACCAGCGTCAGAAGCAGGAGAACACCCAGACGTGACCCTCGGGTGAAATCCCCCCATAACCCCAGCCTCCCCCAGAACACAGGTCCCATCGGAGGGGCTCCACAGGAACATGAACTTCAGATGCTGTCGTCTGACCCTCTCAGGAGTTCTGGTTGATCACCTGAGCTGCAGAAACAGTGGAGACAGGAGATACCAGCAGGAGGTCCACATGGTAACAGAGAAGTTGGGACAAAATACAGCAACAATTTAGAAACAGGAATCAAACATTGTGTCAAAGCAAAACACTCACATACATCCCATAGCGCTCCAGACTAAACTAGCATGACCGCCGACAGGGGATGTTACTGAACTCTCTCCAGAGACGTGGCGCAATGGTTCGCGCTCGCGGCAGCTGCTCATGTGAGAATGTGTCAGGATTCATTAACATCTCGCTACAAAAGCAACTTTCACGAGTAACGCGACGTGTGTCGTGCAGCAGGACAGGATTATTCACAAACCGACCTCACCTCCGGAAAACATTCAGCAGCGTCTCGTGTGTTGCTGTGTGTGTGTTGCTGTGTGTGTGTTGCTGTGTGTGTGTTGCTGTGTGTGTGTTGCTGTGTGTTGCTGTGTGTGTGTTGCTGTGTGTGTGTTGCTGTGTGTGTGTTGCTGTGTGTGTGTTGCTGTGTGTTGCTGTGTGTTGCTGTGTGTTGCTGTGTGCTAAACATGACTTTAAACTGTTACATCGAAAATGTGTTTTGGCTTATCTGGTAAAAGAATAAACTGGTCACATTAAAAAAGGACAGTTTTCACGGACCTCAGTAAAGTAAAGAGTTAAACTGCATTATTCTGTATCACAGCACAAAATACGTCTGACCTTTAAATAAAGAAACGTGTCATTAAAGAGAAGAAACCAGGCGAAACTCTGCAACTCACCGACAGCAGGATACGCGGGACTCACATACAACCATCCGCCGAACACGGAGCGCAACGCCATCAAAATATTCCCACAAAACTCCCATCAGATCTCATGCGACTCCACAATCCCCGTGTGTTAAATCCTTCGAAATGAAGTTGTTTGTCCTGCAGGACACACAGAGAGAGAATAACAGATCCTACAGGACACACAGAGAGAATAACAGATCCTACAGGACACACACAGAGAATAACAGATCCTACAGGACACACAGAGAGAGAATAACAGATCCTACAGGACACACAGAGAGAGAATAACAGATCCTACAGGACACACAGAGAATAACAGATCCTACAGGACACACAGAGAGAATAACAGATCCTACAGGACACACAGAGAGAATAACAGATCCTACAGGACACACAGAGAATAACAGATCCTACAGGACACACAGAGAGAGAATAACAGATCCTGCAGGACACACAGAGAGAATAACAGATCCTGCAGGACACAGAGATGTTAAAGTGGTATTGGGCTCCTGTAAAGCTCAGTTGGCAGAGCGTTGCGTTAGCAGCGCAAAGGTTGTGGGTTCGATTCCCAGGGAGCACATGTACTGGTAACTTGAATGTACTGTAAGT
This sequence comes from Yasuhikotakia modesta, assembly GCA_036877545.1. Taxonomy (NCBI): domain Eukaryota; kingdom Metazoa; phylum Chordata; class Actinopteri; order Cypriniformes; family Botiidae; genus Yasuhikotakia; species Yasuhikotakia modesta. The sequence continues at coordinate 1,602 of JBAJNP010008293.1, read as the reverse complement.
CGCTTTGGATAAAGGCGTCTGCCAAATGCATAAATGTAAATGTAAAGTCCAGGGTTAACTTCTGATGCGGTGAACTCTCTGCCACACACACGGCGGGCTGGACACGGATCTCACGGTCCGTCTCACCGCAGTGTTCAGAGGCAAGAGTGAAACATGAATGGCTGAATGGAGTCGGACTGGTGCTGCGGTGTCTTGGCACATAAAGGCAAATGTCTCATTGGTGCCGCACAGTTTTCAAAGCGATCCGGCCCGGGTGGCTAAAGTTCCTGTACTCACATTTTCATGCCAATTTGCAACTTAACCCTAACCTTAGCCAAAAACCTGTCCTCTAACAAAATCAGCTCACTAGCTGTCCCATTGTGACAAACTCAATGTCTGTATCAGGGCCAATAAAACTTAAAATAATATTACTAATATATTATCTATACAATATCATTTTATTTCTCTTATTATTATTGTTATTCCTTAATAAAAACATCAAAAACACAAACCAGCGACCTCACAACATCATACGTCACTTTCTTTAAAGACATCCTTAGATGACCTCTAGTGTGGATATGAACAAATGAGAGACCGAGAAAAAGAAAAAAGAGAGAGAGACAGAGAGGCGTCAGAGTTTTTCGTCTTTTTCCCTCAGAATTCCTTTATAATGTTTGGGCTATAACACACTTAACTCTTAGCCAAGTGAAACAACCATTTTTGTCAACCTTCTTCTTTCTTTCTTTCTTTCTTTCACACAGTCAGAATGTGCAGTTCATTCTCTGAATGTTACTCTATCTTTGTCTCTGTGGCTGGAGAATATTAGGGAGTATATATAACCAGCAAATCCTTTCAAATGTAAAAGAGCTCAGAATAATAAACCTCTGAACACTCAACAGCATGAAGGAGAAAATCATCATTTTTAAGTTAACTAAGCTTAAATATAATCCTCTGGTAGCTATTTTTTTTTCACAAATTTGCAGGACATTAAAAGCATTCAATACATTTAATGAAAAATAAATTGATGTTTATATGGATTTTGTTCATACTGCAGAACATCTACGGCTGAACAACATCAGTGGTTTGGAGAGACAGATTATACAGAGCCAGTTTTCTGTCTGTCTGTCTGTGAGTCAAACTTTACAGAAGTTCTATCAGAATGAACTACAACAATTCCAGGAAGAACAAGTTATTACAGGCAATTAAGGAGAAAAATACACAGTTTGCTGGTAAAGGTTTGAGCCAAACACTTACAGAATAATATGAGGTGTGGGGAGAGGAGAGGTGTGCAGGACAACATCAGCTTTATGAGTCATCAACACAGCAGTTCTCCATGACAGAAACCAGGAGAAGCTCATGAGTTACGGCATCATCACGTCTCATTAAAACAATAACAAGAAATAATAACGAGAAATAATAACGTTTCATTTTCAAAAATATTCAAAATAACACAAAAATGAAGGCAATAAAGAGGAGAGAAACCACCAGAAAAAAGCCCTGCATTCAGTTCTCCACTCACAATACACTTCAGTTCTTTAGTTCTTCACTCACGATACACTTCAGTTCTTTAGTTCTTCACTCATGATACACTTCAGTTCTTTAGTTCTTCACTCACGATACACT
>JBAJNP010008292.1:0-20563 GCA_036877545.1 Yasuhikotakia modesta | reverse complement strand
TTTTTTTTTTTTTTACACAAAACCTAACCATGTCTGGAGGGTTCACAAACTTTCAAGCAGCACTGTATATATAGATGAAAAATGCTCTATTACAAACTACAAATTCTTATACATTTTTATATATCTAAAACATCTGGATAATTATCTGTATCAGTCATTGGGACGTTGACTTACTCTGTGAGGAGTTGACATCCATAGCTCGCAATGAGTTGCAGGAACCGTTCTGTTTGGGTCTGGCACCAAGCTCTCTGTTTTCTTTCACATTACTGGTGTTCAGGGTCTCAGTCTTTAACAGATTCTGATCCTGACCCTGTGTTTCAGATTTATCTGTTTTAAGGGTGAAGTAACCGCCTTCTTCAGCCACTATCTTCTCAATCTTCTCCATCAGCTGGGGCAGCTGTGGGTGCTCTCCGAAAATATTGTTATTGATAACGTGGTACCTTTTCTTACACTTGTCCACCACCCACTGAAGGTCACGACCCTCTCTTCTTATATGTCTTTCAATGGACTTGTCCTTCAAAATTACGGCCCAAGTGAAGACCACCAAGGTGTGCTTCCATACATCTTCTCCAAACATCGCCAAGTTCTCCTCAATGCGAACCCGGTCTGTTTCGGTGAACATGCCAACAGGTATGACCAACAGGAACGCGTGAGGTCCGGGTGGGCACATGCTAACACTTCGGGCCATCTCTTGCTGATAATCCGCAGGTGTGGTCTGGGCTGAGAACCAGCCAGGTGTGTCTACTACCAGTACCTTGCGCCGGTCCACTTCTGTTTCACGTTTCACGCAGAATTCTGCAGCCCGTTCCAGACGAAACTCCTCACGGCCCAGGATGGTGTTGCCGGTTAAGCTCTTACCTGGCCATCTCCAGCCCAGCAGGATCAGACGGAGCTCTGGAAGGCGGTTTGCCTCTCTGGCGGCTGCCGCCAATCGCTTCTCCTCCTCGGGATCGAGCTGGTCGTCGACTGTAAGGCACAATTACACATATAAGGACACCAGTAGGTTGTTTTAAATATGTGATTGGTCAATGTGATTGATCCTTTATGGCCATGACAATAATAGATTTAATTGCTCACATCAAATGATATAAACCTTAATATTTACCTGCAGTAATTAACGTAAGTACTAAGAAACCCTGTAATACGTGTTGTAATGTTGCATGATAAATATGTTATTCATGTATTCCTATATTCCAGTATGATAGCATTTATAAAATATGACGTATATATCAACCAAACATTGATCGTAGTGGAATATTTTGTGACGTAAGCTCTGACGGTATAGGGTGTCTACAACTGCAACGTGATCTTATGATGTTCTCCAGTTTCTTGTGCAACTCCCAGCTAAAAGGAAATACGTGACCGAGAGATTTTCAGAATAAATAAACTGATTTCAACCCAATAGCTCATTAAAACTAGAAGTTTAAAACTTGTCTTAATCTGCGGAGATAGATGTTAGGTATCAAGTTTTTCCCCAAACCTCAATGTGATCTGATGTAACGAAACCACAGAGTTCGTGTAAAATCTTTGTTTAAATGACACTTCAGAGAAACTTAGATGATTACTTAGAGTCTCTGCGTAAGAACAACTAACCTTTGTGATTCTTATGACACACTAACACTGTGAGTTAAGTCACCTGTGAGTGATATACCTGTCTAAAACAGAGCAACGGAAACAGTGAGACGTGTCACATTCACACCGGCGCGTGAGAAACGCGCACAAACACCTATTTAAGTACCACCGCCGCTTTATAAAGAAAAATACGTTAAGTATAAGTAAACTTTTACACAACTTACCGATTGGTTTTAATGGTCTGTCTGAATTCATGACGGTAATGAATTTGTAACTTTGTTCGTGTCCGTAATCCGGGAGAGAGAATGACTTCCTGCTCGCTGGAAGGGCGGGAGTGTGGGTGGGTGTGCGTGCGTGCGTCATGACGCCACCTAGCGGACGTGAGACTTCTGTACCTCGTCAAAATGTCAGGCTGTAGTTTTCTTGGTTAAGTCCAAAGCGACTTAAAAATGAGGAACCATTTGAATATTTCAATAGTTTATACATTGCTAATTCTTTACTCGTAAACCATTTTTGGAAATTATTTGATGGTCCTTGATCATTGATACAGGTTGCAGATGCGCATTACCAAAACTTTACAATTTTGAATAAAGTTTCGGAAACTCTTTTTAGTAGAAAATCAAATCATGAAACAACATCACAAAACCATTAGTTTATTTTCACCCCAAACTCCAGTATTACACATTTACATAATTAAAAAAACAGTTTATCCTTCATAAAATATTTACAGAAAGTCTCCAGCAACATCCTTCATCTTATAGATTAACAAAAACATGACAAAAATAGAATTAGGTTTTTTTATAAATGTTCTGCTTCATCTTTTAATTAGCCAATAAATGCTAATCAAAATCTCTGTCAGTGCACAACATGATGTTATGCACTTCACAACTGCATCACAATCACAAACAGGAGGTTTGTGTGTCTGTACTGCTGCTTAGGAAGCCCAGGCAGCCAATTTCTTCATGTCATGATCATCCTCTGCTCTCCGTCTGGATGCTGTAAACATGAAGTAAAAGGCTTTAAATAAAGACTGTGCCGTACAAAACTGCATTTATAATTGTTGTGTGATTTGCTTGTATTTTGTATTTGTAGTGTGGGGGTCTCGTGTCCTTACATGCATGGTGGCTTGGTCTTGTGCTGGGTAGTTTGGATGCTGGTACATTTGGTAATCCGCCCATATTCTTCATACTGTCCTCCAGCTCTTCCTGTTCCAACTCTTCCAGTTCTGCCAACAATTCATCCTGTAATTAAACAGAGAAATGAGCACCGCACACACACACACAGTAACAGGCTTATTCATGCTTAATGCCATTAGTAAACAAACAACATGCTCTGCCTAGTATGTTAAAACACATTTATATAATATATAATAATAATCATCATAATTTTGTGTATTACACATGAAGCACACATAAACATTATCCAGTAAACCTCTACCTAAAACACAGCCAGCTACACAAGAACACAACACCAGAATTTCAATAGTAATATTTGGACAGTTGACTTGACAGAATATTTTATTCAGAATTTTATTCCTTTTTATTATAAAACTTTTATGACTATTTAAAATCTATAATAAACTCAAGTAAAAAAGGGGTCACAGCACCTGAAATGTCATAATTGACCCAATATATTCATATAAATGTAACTATTAATACTCATTTTAAAGTTACTTATATTATTTGCTTGTCTTTAAAAGTCAGCAAAATTGTGCTGAAACTAAAAAAGTACAAAATTGAAGCTGGTTTTTATGCTGTACCTCATCAAACTCATCACCAACTGGTCGTGAGATGGCATCACTGATCTCTTGAGCCACTTCCTGCTGTTCTGTAATGTCCTGCATGAGGGAGTCAATATTATCCAGGTCTCTATAAAGAAACAATATCACTGTTAAAGCTATTTGAGACAACCTGACTAAAAATACCAGATAACAGCAAAATGTTTAATAACAGCAATTCAATTTGTAATTATGTAAAATCTGTATATACAGTTAATCTACTAGATAACTAGTAATTTTCATCTGCTGTCTGAAAAAAAAGCATGAACACACTCAACAAAATGTAGGAATGAGGTAGACTTACCTATTAACCAATCACAACGCTTTGAGAAAAACACAGGATGTTAAAAACCAGGAATAACAACACTCACATGTTCTGGTGAACACCTTTGATGGCTTTGGCTGCAAAACTCATGTTCTTCAGAACCTCTGTGTTTGTGGTGGCGTTTTCTAAAGCTTCTCGCTGGAACTCAATGGTGGAAAGAGTCCCGTCAATCTGTGTTAACTGCTGCTCAAAACGTTTCTTTCTCTTCAGAGCCTGAAGCGCAGCTAAGAAAGAAGAGATTTTATAGGGTTTTTTAGATTTTTATTTTTCTTATCTTACTCTTATCAATTTCATTGTTGCCATTAGCAACAGCTTCAAACACCTTAAGGCCAAAATAATATAACAACAATGATTAACTTAATACTGGCTGTTATCATCAATACAGTTATCTGAACAGCATTTAGCTTCACAAAATATCCCCTTTGTAAACTTTATTTCAGAAAAAAACATTTCTAAAATATAAAAAATGTGTAAAATAACACTTCTGTTATTGTTCACAAAGGTGTTAAATTCCTGCAACCGGAAATACAAAGTATTTGTCAGACTACATATCAGTAACTCCTATCTAAACAATCAAGCGTCTATTTATAAATGATCCGAACCTGTTTAGTTTAGTTCAAGTGGTCAACAAAAGACACTAAATCAACATGTTTAAAACGTTACTATTTCACTTCTTGAGCAAAACAGTGGAAAGTGAATGCTGAACGTCTGGGTGTATTTTATACAGCATGATCGTGTGCAACGTAAAAATAAGGCGCGTCCTGACAAACGGCATGTTTCAGGCGCAACAGGGCGTCACTGCACATAAACAAAAGTATGACATATTTCACTGACATGTTTCATCGGGGTGTTGTTTATTACAATTACCACGTGAAAAACATTCAACAAGAGCGGATTTACGTAACAGACGGTGTTGCTTTAAATACATATCGCATTTAAAATGATTAAAAATGTGGGAGAACATTTTAAACGGTGACAAACTTAAGCAGAAAGTCAATTTTGGCTGTAACATTATTAACTGGGCATTATTTCTGCTTACCTCTTTTGTTTTTGGTCCCATTCTTTTTGGCAATCGTGATCTCCTGCGCGATTCTGCTCTCCAGGTATTCCTGTTTCTTAGTTAACATCGCCTCTGTCTCTCTCAGCTTGTTGATGGCCTCCTGCGGTGCTGGACTAGACCGAGACCTGTGTTTAGACCTCGAGCTGGACCCAGAACTAGAACTGGGCCTGGATGAGCTTGAGGAGCTCAATTTTAACATCTTTGAAATTTTGCTCATTTTTAAATAGCTTCGAATTCCAGATTTCGGATAAGCTGATGTTAAATGTCGGGTGCGCACAAGATCTTGAAAGAAAGTGACAATTCCTTACAGGCTACAACAATAACACAGTTCTTCCTGAAACTCAACACCTGTCGGTACAGTGTTCTCTCTGAAGACACGCCCACCGAGATAATAATGTCACAGAACGGAACTTCATTATGAGAGAGTGTCACCAAAATGGGACCGTCTATCTGAACGGATGTTATGTCTTTTAAATCAGATACGACAAGTTAAAACTTGTTGTTTTAACTTGCTATCAAACGTACAGCTATCAAACGTACGTATCATTTATTGAAGGGCAGTTAGGACCAACTCTGTTTATGATAACGGAGTGGAAACTTTTTATGTCATATATTTGATTATATAACTGATTTTATAATTGTCATATATTGGATTATCAACATACATTGTTGTGGCAGATTTCCATTTTATGTCAGAAATTACTGTAGATTTAAACGATTATGCTACTATTGTACAGACTACACAAGGAGAAAACTTGCCCTGACATTTTAATACTGTTCAACGGAAGGATTGGCTTTCTGGGCCACCAAGCGCCCTCTGCAGGAAAATAGCTGTGTGTAAAGTCAGACAACATTGGGCGGTCAATAAACACGCTGCAGGTGTAGCGCTCGTGACGCAAAACTTACCATTGACTAAAGATGCATTTTCTAAGATGACGTCAATGCCATGACTTCAGTGAAATCTTATTGGATGGTGGGGCCAGACGTCTATTTTATGAATATACGTTCTGGTAATTGTTGACAAAATAGGAACAATTAATATATTTGATGAATAAGTTAGATTGTACTGAGTTTAATGTTTAAATCAGAATCTCGTGTTTAAACTTTAACAAATGAAATAAATAAAAGAACAAAGAAAATAAACACACAGAATATAATATATGCATGCTATTAATTACAATACACATACTTGCATACAAAAAATTGTGTTTCATTCAGGTGTAACATCACATGTCCACACAAATGTGTGAATCTGGAGGCACCCAAACTGCTTTTATGTTCTGGTAGTTCAGTTTATGTTCAGTAGTTCAGTGACGTGAATTTGCTTTTATATATACTCCTTGTTTCCATCAGAGGGCAGTAGAGCCCTATTTTTACATTAATCGCAGTCCAGAGGGCACAAAATTTATCTCCACAAAAATTTAAACAGAACTGCAAAATAATTTTTAAACGTTACAACAATTGTATTGAGGTTTAAGATGAACATAAGGGTCTATAACAGCTATCAGAATAAATGTAAATATGGTATAAATGTAAGTGGCCTGCAATAACTTATTTCTATTTCATCTCAACAGCTGTTAAAGCTATTATCAAAAATACAATCTCTTGCACATTCAAAGTGGCTAAAGCTTGCTTGTTTTTATCTTATTTCAAGAGCTAAAACTACTACTTATTGTTATTTATATTATTATATGTGTACACTTAAGGTCATTAATGCTTTATATATTTTCAAAAGTATACTGTAAAGTTTTGTTGGTTTTTGTTTTATCTCACCATTGCATGATTTGTACAGAAACTTCATCTGTGTCATCCTGAGGTGAACAAAGTTTTTAAGATGGAAACAAGCCTCTAGTCACTACTGTCTCGGTCCAAACATCTTCTGCACAATGGAAGCAACGTCATTGGACATTTAGAGCTTTGAACTCGATGTCACTGGTTATTTGATACATTTGTGTGATAGAAGCTTCCTTAGACCTTTGAAAGAGTCTGAGATCCTGAGGCGTGTGCTTTAAAGATCACTGCATTGTTTCCTGAAAACATTGTATTGACAAGAACTTTCTAAAAAAATCTGATATGCTGCATTTTCCATTGAATAAATACTATAACTGTCTCAATTTGAATTGTAATATATGAGTTTAATCATTTAAAATTTTTCTTACCTACAAAATAAACTCAAAATGTAAATAGCTACTTACAAAACTGATATGAAGCGGATGTAACAGCAGAGGTTTTAGAATAATCACAAAGATGGCTGGTTCTAAGAAGCACTCTTGTTACTGCAGGACATTGAACAAATGCTTACACTGCTGTCAGACAGAAGTGATGTACTTATGTATCGTTCTCTCACCATTGAAAGAGCCATTAAGCTTGATTTGACACATTGATGTATCCCCTAATTGCCTCAAATACCTGCAGGTGGGCAAAGACAAAGATTTTCCCTCATGTTTTGCTTTTACTTTGTTGCAATCTGTACATATTTCAAAGAAACAGACATGCTGCTGAGGTTTGTGAAGAAGGATAATTTTGTGTGGAAAAATTGAAGCCTTGTAGAAACTTAATATATTGAACCTGAAAATGCAAGGAGGAAAGTAAGCAGATTTTTTCTCTACCTATTTTGAAATGTAACTTTCATCAACAATTAATCTCACGCTGCTCTTATCCATTACAATGACAAAAAAATTAGCTCATAATTTATGTAACAGTTTCCTTGTTCTCTGGTCGTCAGTCACAGATCAATTATTAACATCACAGCCTTACTTTTCCAAACAAACTTGTTGATATATTATTTACATATTATGGTATGTTATATTGATGGAGAGCACCTTCAATTCAATCACATTGTAAAAGTAATGCATACATCTTTATCCACATGAGTTTTAAAAGAAAAACTGATATACCTGACATTTAAAACTAAACATTGTTTAAAAGCCACAAATGGTTATTTATAAAGAAAAAATTACTCATTTATTTACTTTTGATTATAGTGTATTCAAGACTAACATAATCTAGCAGTGAAATTTCAAGAACAGAGAAACAACAAATTTGTTACATTGATTGGTGGATTGAAGCTCTTTAAAAGCGTCTTTATATTCCTCTCACTTGCAAGACAGGAATAAAGAGGCGTCTTCAATAAAACATTCAGTTTAAATTGTCTAACTCATAACAAAACTTGTTTTTATACTGTAAAAACTGTATATTGTATCCTCTAACCCTAGCCCTAGGTCTGACCCTCACAGAAAACTTTTGGCTTTTTAAGTTAAGTCACAGTTTTTAAGTAATTTAGTTTAAAAGGACACAGAAAGTGTCCCCAAAACTGTCACTATAGACATTTGTGTCCATTAACCACATATTCAACCCCCCCACACACACTAAATATAGACCATACAGAATGACTCAGAAGAAAATAACTGCATTTTATACTGTCTCTTGTAGAGTTTTTAAAAGTTTTTTTTTGCACTTTCGCATGGTGATGCTGGTCATCGCAATAATTGTCTCTAAAACACATGCTTGCTCACACACACATACACACCCACACTGGTTAGATGCAGATAATTGTTCATTGAACAGTTTGTGAGAATGGCTGGCCGTCTGGACTTCAGTGCAGAGTAAACTACAGTTGATCAATGCTTGTATCAACCCACTCTCTGTGTAGGTTGAGATTTACACCCCAAACCTCCCTAAAACACTGCTGCGTGATTGAACTGGCTGTCTTTTTAGGGTAAAGCCTCTTAATAAATCTGTCAAGCTTGCAGTCTCAATGAAACACAGGAAATTCCTTAGCCATGTTAAAAATAAGTTCATTCACTCAATTCATTCATTTAGCTTAACTCAATTCATTTAGCTTAGATAATCATTTAAATATTATTTATTTGTTTTCTACAATGTTACAAGAAAGGAAGTATGAGCTAAACAGGTTTTGCAATGAAGTCTCTTAAATGCAAAATAGATGTTCTGTTATCTTCAGATTCTTTCAAAAAACAAGTCCAATTTCTAAAATTAGGTCATTCATTCATGTTTCTCAACAGCCTAACATCTTGCCTCCATTGCTTTTGGTATTTTTTTTGCTATTTTTTGCTATTTGATTATTTTTGTTTGTTTGTTTGTTTTTTGCTCTTGTACCAATTCTTACTTTAGTCCTCAAATGTTGTTGATGTTGAATGATATTAAGGCTTCATTATCTAAACCACAGCTTGTCCAATGTGATAAATTAACATTTTACAGCTAGCTAGCTAAATCAACTCACAGGAAATACGTCCCGTTTGATTGGAGGTTGATATCTAAACCCTGAGAACGCACACAGTACCGCCCACCCGAAAATTTCCTAAAATTGCAGATAACGTAAAACTTGACTATTCATGCAGATAGCATTATGCCATCTTTTATTTAAATGCCTGGCACTTCTTCCTTTATATACAGGGTATCTTATATATATTCTCACAAATGTGTAAATGTTGACCCTGGGTTTCACTTATCTAATGACAGATTTTTGTTGCCACAACCAACAACAGCAGCCTTAGGGTATATCCTACAACCTCTTTCATCTCATTGGATAAATATTCTGGGACTGAAAATTCATTCTGGTGCATCTGCGACAGCTCATATTTGTAATGTCATTATGTTAAATGTGGTAATAAAAGCAGGTGGATTTAATCTCTCATTGCACACTTCTGCTCCTGTGATACACAGAACCACACAAACAGAAAATGAATACAAGACAACACAAGATTTGTCAAGTGTAAATTAAAGCAGCTGCACATGCTCTGGTTCAGTGAACAAAAAGCTGTGCAAACCTTTTACAGCATGGATGTTATTGTTTTGCATGGTATTGAAAAAAGCAGTACTTAACATTGTGCAAAACAACAACTGTTGTATTCTACAGAAGACTCTAAGTCACAACAGTTTGGACAGACAAAGGGATTTATAATGTAAAACAGAATTTTCACTTTTTGATTGAAACCGTTTCTTTAAATATTATGCTAGGTTTTCTCATTTACAATTTATTAACGCTATTATAAAGTGGTGATACCATCCTCTAATGGTATCCTTTCAATTAAGGGATAAATGATAGACAATTAATACACCACAGATATTAGCTATCATGAAATGCATTGGTGCATAGCCACATACATCACACATTAATATTAAAATACACAGTATTATGCATCTTTAGTAAACCCATGAGACTTTCTTTGGTCTTTTTTAAGAAGGTAAAGTTGGATGTATGTGTCCGATAGACGCTGATGAAGTGAGTCAAGGTGCGTCTGATTCACAAATGAACAAGATCTCTCTCATCAGTCTTTCACCTTGATGGGTCCAAGTCATGGATCAAAGCAGAGAGAGAGAAGAAGCTGTTGGGGGTGAGAGGGGGAGGTATGAAGTATGAGCGTGTGTGAGGAGGGATGTCCTGCGAGATTGACGTGATCTAATCCGTTCTGTGACAGACTCCTTACGATATATAAGCACGACATCTTCATTTGTGAATTACTAACAGCGAAGAAAGGACTCCAGTCCAGAGAAAACTAACTGAACAACAAGCGTCACATGTAAGTCCGTCAACTCTAACCTGCTTCCTCAGCAGAGGTTTTTAAAATAGTTTCTGTTTAGAAATGAAAATGGTATGATCTAAGAAATGTGACTTTTATATTTAAATACAATGAAATGTTTGTTTTGCTTCGCGTAAAGTTTATAGTTGCTGCAAAAGGTGTAGTAAGGGGGCGTACAGATAAAACGCGTTTTTAAACGCCGTAAGCAATACAATACAATAAGGTTTATATTAACATTAGTTAATGCATTAGTTAAGAATAAGCAACATATTTGTACAGGATTGTTAGTTATTTAATGCAAATATAGTTGTTAGCTCATGTTTAATGTTAACATAACTGTTGATTTTACAATTTGTATTAAATGCTAAAATTAACAAGCACTAAATTAATACATTCTGGAAAAGTATTACTTATTAGTTTATACTAACTCATGTAGTCCACTGATGTTAAGAAATATAACCTTTTGTACAGCGTTATCATTATATCATCATATAAAGGTTTTGCAGCTAATGATCTGTTATAATATACAAATGGGCCTATTCGTATTTAAAGTACATGGTATTAGATATGGTTTATTAAAGAGTATAAGAGATGTAGAGAATTGCACTTACCCTTCCGCACTGATCTGCTTCAGTGCCCTGTATCCAGACCCAGCATGCTGCCTGACGCGTTAGCTCAGCCGGTAACAAAGTGCCTGAGTGCGTCGCGTTTGGGGAGCGTCGCGTTCCTGGTGCTGCTCATTCTGTCCGCGACTGCGACCTATGCACACGGTACTACAGTAGAGCACGACCTGCACATCGTCCACAACGTCGATAACAGAAGTGAGTTCATTTATAATCGTTTAAGTACAGTCTATTAACAGTCATTATAACTATTAATAGACGTTATATATATAATTTTTGCAAGACAGGAATAAAGAGGCATCTTAAATATAACATTCATAAAACATTTAAAGTTACACGCTGTAAAAAATGAAAAGTTATGAGTGAGTCTTATTACATAATCTTTAAACAATTTGCACAGTTCAGGTAGATCTTATACAAAGGTTTCCATGCAAAACATTTTATAACATGTATCAAGTATTAGTGTGTTATAATTGTGGTTATGTTTAATATCTCTATAATGCATTATATATATTAATATATAGAAAAACAAGCATGCATGTAAGGAAAACAAGCATGCCATTTTTTATTGACATTATCCTCTCAATAAACCTAACCGTCACTTTGTATCTATCCAAACAGGTCCTGAAATTGACCCGTTCTGGTATGTGGGGCGTGGTGTGAGGCCCATCGGGCGGTTCGGGAAGAGACAGAGTGCGGGGGGATTACAGCCGGTGGTCAGATCTCTGGAGCTCCTGCTAAACACCCTCAGGGATAAAGAAAGCTTGCGTGACACACTGGCACAGGACGATTCAGACTGGTTACCATAACACCCTCATGCCTACAGCTACCTGCTGCCTGTAATTATTCAAGCGTATTAGTGTGTATAGCTATTCCGTTTCCCCATTATTCTTCTTGGCTGTATGTTTCTGAACATTATTTCAAATAAATGACTGGCAAATGAAAAATATCTGTACATATTACAAATGCAACCTATATTAATAAATAAATCAACAAATGTATATGCTTGATTCCCTCCCACCAAGTGTATAATGGATTATGCAAATTGCAGCTACCCGAAATAATCTAAATGTTAAAATATGTAGAGTAAATTGTCCTAATGTGAGACACATAAGCGTCAGTTCTCCCCTAAACTAATAAATGGCAGTTAAATTATAAACAAAGCTGTACTGCCATGTGATCAAAGTATATAATAATATTGTTTGAGGATTTACCATGTTGACTTAACATTGTAACTACTGAGGTCCGAAATACAAAATATACATGTTTGCAACCCACACTATATGCTACTACAAGAAAAACAAAAGCTATAAATCTTTTCCAGAATGCAAGTTTTATTCATGTACATCTGAACACCGTTTCGGTCAGAACAAATTTGGCACATGAGAAACAATTGGCTTTTTACTTCAGAATATTTACCTTCTTTTTAACACATATGGTTAAAATACACAAAGACGCTATTCTGATAGAGGCAGGCTAATGTCCTTCATTCTGTTATCATGACAAACCCAAAATACACTTACAGAACCTAAAATACTGTCTCTCTTCTCTTTTTGTACTTTATTTAAATGTAAATATGCATTTCATTTTTAAAATAGAAAAATACATGACACTGTAGGACACTTTAATTGCTTGTCTGTGCTTTTCATGGGACATTTGTACATCTATTAGAAATGTGACATGCTGCTATACACAAAGATTGCCATAGACAACAACAGGGAGCAGGACCCGTTTGAGACACTAGAAACTGTAGAGAGTAGAATGGCAAGGACATGCATTTTATTCTTTGTTGGCTTAAATAGGGACATAAAAAACAAAAGTTGCTGTATTAAATAATGATATTAAATACATTGTAGCGGAATACCTCAATAAGATAACATTTGTTTTGCTATTTGCAACTGAACAGGTAAAGACCAAAAAACACACAAAAATGAAACTTTTTTGACTATTACTCACTATTTGTACCCTAAATTTCATCTTAGTTACATGGTAACTTATGTGACATGTATTGTCACATGATATTTCTCTATAGAATACAGAGGTGGACATCTCTGTCTACTGTGAGTCTTTAAATTTACCTTAGGATTAAATTTAAGGACATCTGATTTGTGTTGCTGTAGAATTGTTCACGGTAACTAATACTAGTTAACATATAACAAACATTAAAATAATCTCTGTGGCAAATTAATACTGTAGACATGTTTGCACAACCAATTATAGGGTTTTTAAATACATACAATAAGCATTATTGTAACGTTTTTTCTCAGCACACTGAGACAATATCGAGCTGTAAGATGTGATATTGTAATATTTTTGCAAGTGATTATATTTCCTACTCCTATGGATTATTAATTTCAAACCAATTTATGTGAAAGAATCTTTATATAATGTCCAACTACTTTGCATTAGTACAGACATCCTCTTTTGTAGCTAATCAAATTAAAGTTGCAAATTAAAGTACTGTAACTCCTGGGTATTTCAAATTAATAAAACAATATCAGGAGTCAACAGTGCACAACACTTGTGGGGAAATTACTAACATGCATTTAACTGAGATGAAATGTTGGCTCAGAACGAGGCAGTGATTTGATATTCCCGCTCAAGAGGTATCTGGATAGCCTGGGTTAATTTAGACACAAGTGTGAATACACAGGGGGTTCATGGTTTTGCAAACACACACTTATATGTGCGCACACATACACGCACAACCTCATTACATGGCAAGATGGTCAAGCACTTTCCAATGATACTTGACTGATTTGAAAAAAATGACACGCAAAATACAAGTCACAGGATTTTTAGTTTCTTTAAGATGTTGATTACAGTTTCATTGACTACATTGACTACAAACAAACAACCCCAAACTAACAATCAAACAAAAACCTGAGTTATTTAAGCCAGATATGAGACACAACATAAATAAGAACATGGAAACTTGCCATGAAGATATGAATTCAATTCCAGAGGGTCCTGCAGATATTTTATGTTCACTTCCATTTAGACATTTCATACACTTAAAACCATATATGTCCCTGCCTCTTTTTTCTCTATTCACATTTCCAACAAACAGAATTCAGACAACATTCAACATACAACACTCAGAGAAACAGTTAGAAAAGGAAAAGATAGTGAACATTTACAATTGTCCATCTATTTTACACTCTAAAATTACAATTACAACCCTCTGTGGTGGTTTGTGGAGGAGTGTGGTGTCCTTTAAGGCAGAGAGAACTGATGTGGTTGCCCTGGTTATTAGAGCATAGAAGAGGTCCAACTCAACCCCACATAGGTTCTGATCAGGCCCAGGGTTGTCTAGTAACATAAGTGCTGATCTTATTGGAGGACCGAAGTTGGATCAAGGCACTAGTGTGGAACAGCCTGATGGTCCTAGCAGACAAAGAGTGAAGTAATATGGAGCCATATTTGAGAAACAGGTCACATGTTCTCTCCTCATGGTCTCATAGATCTCACCGGTGGCTCAGGTTTAAATTCTTTTCCTGTGTGAAAGAAGTTCAAAATATATCCATGATGGAACTGTTTTCTCAGTCATATTTTGGCCTAATTTAAAGGATATGTTTTAACATCTACAGCCTTTTACAAACATTTAATTAGATGTATTTATAAAATTAAAAAAAATCAAGTGGTGAATAGATTATTTTAAATCATGATGCAATCCTGTTATTCTGACAGACATTAGTGAAAATGAGATTTGAAAAGTTTAGGGTAAGATTTTTAATTAACAGACCTTAAAATGTATTCTGTTTCTTAAACAAAATAAAATGACATGGGGCATGAGTCATGTATTGCTTTCACAGCCTTGGTCGTCTAGTATTGCTGTTTAAAAAAATGAAAAAATAAGTTATATGGGTTTAAATAATGTCAGGGTGAGTAAATGACTTTCCAGAAATTTCTGAGTGAAGTACTTCTTAAATGTCACTAGCCTGTTGCCTAATCACAAGTATTCTGTTGAACATCACAAAAGTGTAATGTAGAAGAGAGATCATTGTCTCTTCCTATTGGTAGTTTCACGTGACTAACAGGAAATACGAAAGTAAATACGTTTTTTCATTTGATAACGTAGCTTATGTGAAATGAAGGACTTAAGATGAATCATGATCATATCAATGGCCAGAAATCCTATTAATTAGCAGAAACATTTAGCAGCATAAAACAAGAGTGCAATGGATATAATACTGCTTGCCGGCCTGTAGTTTCTCCTCTAATGGACCCTCTGCTCTTTTCTTCTTCCAGTGTCTCTCCACACGGTGCATTAAGTCTTACACCCTTTCACTGGTTACCCATTCCACCTTTCTTTTCAAATCAAAATGTGTAATGTCACTTGGTGTGAAAACATGTTTTTTCTCTTCTTCTTTCCTTGCTCTTTTCTCTGAAGCAGACTGAAATGTTGCCTCTGGGATGTTAGTAGGTTCATGAGATGCGGTCACACATACACAACATACAGCACATGGTGGTCCGATAAAAACCATTTGATTTTGCAAAAGCAAAAGGTGCATTTTTTTGTTTTTGAAACAGAATGTCTAGAGAATGTTACAGGTTCATTACAGATGTCATACATGAAACAAACCAGGGAGGACATTAATATTGATTTGATAGAAACATAAACCAGAGTTGAACATCAATGCCTGGTCTTCAGAGAAACTGCAAACATTACAGTGTCTAAATTATTATGAGTCAGATAAGATTACAGTGTTGAGGTTTAGTTAGACAACTAAAAATAAATGAGTCTTATATATGCAAAGGTTTGTTATGTTATGTTAATGTTAAATAAACCATTACTACATAACAAATATTTGGCTAAGGGTCAGTCTTGCTAGATCGCAATGGAAGCTTGGTAAGTCATAACCAATCACTGACAATCTGGAAGTAAAATAAATAAATGATTGATTGATTGATTGATTTACTGAATGAGGGAATGAAGGAATAAATTAAAGTTAATGAATAGTTCCACCAGGAGTAATTCTAAATCTGTTTCAATTCACAAATGGAAAGTCAGGATGCGTTGTGTTAGATTTTATGTCTATGACAGGAAATGAACATTTTACAACACTGACATTAAACCTGATGCGTTTTGACATGTTCTATTTTAAAATGGTAGAGAAAGACTTTTGAAAACTCGTACAAAGCCATGCTGTCTTTTACCTTTGTGTTGAGAGACAGACCAACATTTTATTTGCTATGCGCAAAATAGTGCATAACACTTTCACATGCCCTTTAGCCCTGAACTTATAGCCTGAATACCATTAAATCATTGCTGAACATGAGTATGTGAGGGAGTGTTCTGACCTGCTGACAGACTTCTGAGAGGAGGTGCTGGAAGTTTCCTCCTCTGATGTCGAGAAGAGTCCAGCGTCTGGGCCTGACATAGAAAGAAGTACCAATAACTTTTCCAATAATTAAAGCTACACAAATGTCAACATGATTGGAATGAGAATCATAAACCAAAGCCATTAGATTTTTACATTTAACAACAAGTTTAGTCTTAGGTGTGACATCAACATGGAGATGAAACTCACATTAGGTTTAGACTTGTACTTGGGAAACCGTGTGGATGTGGAAACATTCAAACCTGCAGATTTAAGGGCTGCTATTCTTGCCTCGATATCTGAGATCTACATGGAACAGATTAAAGTTATAACAGTATTAACAGCATTTTTACACTTAAAAAGTTACATTTATAGCATTTTCACACACACACACACACACCTGAAGCTCGGACTGCTGCACTTGGGCGGCAGCTGTGGCCACCTGGTCTTCCAGGAAGGCCAGTTCAGTTTCTGTGGTGGCGCTGTTTATGCTGCGAGCACATTCTTCTAAGTCACTTAGCGCCCCCTCTAGGCTGTACACAGAACCTGCGGCCAAATACACCTGCACACAAATCAAAGATGACAATTTAACACTCCACAAAGCTCATCAGAAACCCACAGATGTCTCAACTGCATACTGATGCAAAATTAGTATGTTGCCACAAATTGTGCCACAAATAAAACACAACCAGAGAGCAAATAACCAATATTTGCACTAATCAATATCTAATTTACCCACAGAAAGAACAGAAATTAGCCATAATCAACAACCTGTATGTTACAATCTGTGGTTTTGTTCACAATTAGCACTTGTCTTAATTAAACACAATTTTTAAGCAACCTCAATATTAAAATAAGAGAGGGCCTAAGTCTTATATCACTGAATGTGACACAGCTCATCGTACAGGCCTGCTTAATTACTAGGCTGGACTACAGCATTGCTCTGTTAGCCGGTCTACAAATGATTCAGAATGCAGCAGCACGACCAGGAACCCAACAGAGAACGTCACACCTGTCCTCATATCTCTCCACTGGCTACCAATGGCCACACGCATCAAACTCAAATCATTACTGCTTGCATAGGAAACTGCCACTGGCTCTGCACCAACATGCCTTTCCCCCCCATCCTACACATCTCCACCCCATTCATAACCCTGCTGTGAGCAAATGAGTGGGGTACCTTCTTCAAAGACCCCACAATCATTTTCCCACTCTTTCACCTTCCCAATTGCTTGCTGGTGGAATGACCTTCCAAAGTCTCTTTGGTCAGCTGCATTTTTTACAGTATTCAAGAAATACCTTCTTTTTGGTGAATCTTGAGACCTTTATTTTAATACTAAGAAATTAGTTTATTTTAATATATTGGTTAGAAATTACTTATTAGTTTTTTTTAGAAATTAGTTAAGAAGTAAATTACCTTTAACACTTTTATTCTCTGGTAACAGGTATCATTTTGCACAATTGTTGGAGCTTTATAACTCTGTAAATCTTTGTACAGCACTTTTCATGTTATTTTCATGCTATACCATTTATTGTTTTAATATAAACATTTATACTTTAATATAAATGTAAAACAACATCCCAAAACAAATCTTACATTTTCCTCCATTTTGGTGAGTTGCTGGTCCAGCTTCTTGTTTCCTGGGCCGGAGGACAGTGGCGTCCCAGCTGGAGACGGGTCATGAACTTTGCCTTCTGCCTCCCCGAGCAACTCCTCTGTTGCATTCAGAACCTTCAGAACCTCTGTGGTGATGCTGCACAATGAAGCGGCCGAATATTTCTGCCCCACAGGTGTGAATAAACACATAAATAAGAGAAAACCACTGATGAACACACATACGTAAACAAAGATCCAATGTTGCCGTTGTTCTGTGAGCAAACCTGCATGTATTACCAACATTTATTAATAAAGGAATCACACACAACAATTGTTGAATTGCTGTCCCGCTGTTATGTAGATACTAATATTTACACATCACACACCACACACAAGACCTTACACAGGTAATTAAACATGGATGCATTGCTTGTCATGCCTGAGCTGTTGGATCAATGAGGATAAGAGGATTATGGCAGAAGGAGAAAGTGACGTGTGGGTATGTGGACGATGCTCTAGTGCATCACAGGTTAAAGGTCACCGCTGAGGGTGTCTTAAATCCGAGTAACATACTTGTAAACACACACAGATTTAAAGGTTAAAGGAATAGTTTACTCAAAAACTAATATCATCACTAACATATAGTTTATATAATTAACATATAATTTCTGTGACAGTTTGTAGGCATTGTGTCTGTTACTATTGTTACTATGTGTCTGTTACAAGTTACTATTAGGGACAAAATACATTGTAAATTTAGCTCATATGATTTGTTTGATATACCCCAAATTTTGAGCAATACGATAGCTTTAAGTATAATAACCACAAAAATTAAAGCCATTTTTGAAAAATATTGTACGTCAGAGTCATCAGAGATTGTGATTATATAGTAATTGCGAGTGGGAAACCGAATTTTCTTTAAACCCAGAGTTAACAAGTTAAGATAACATGTCAGAAGCAATAAATGCAACTTCTGTGCAACACGTTAATAAAAATTTTATCAACACGTTAATAAAAAAGGATCTGAACACCCCAATATTCCTCATTGCTGTAGTTTTTAATCAAATGTTGCCTTAAGCACAGGCTGAATGTCAATTATTTGATTATTTTGATTTCTGGGTGAGCTGCCCCTTTAAGAAACACCTCGCAAAAAATGCGACGTGACCGAGAGCGCGTTTCACGCTGACATAATCCTACAAACTAGAACAGCAGAACACACGTCATCACACGACTGTGAAAAGACGGGAAAGGTACATCTGTTTTTGTCAATACGTTTTTCAAAGTGTAACAAGCATCAGAGAGAATACAAATAAGGCATCAATATTAGAAGTACATTGATGCGTGTAGGACAGTAGGGATACATGAAAAAGGGTGAAATCGTAAGATGAAATGACTTTTCAAGATAAGAAAGTGAGAATGAAAGAAGCAGGAAGAAAGAGAAGACCAGCGTGATTCAGTAATGAATACTTGAGGAATCAATTAATGGTTGCTTCATGCTTTGATCACAAGAATAATTGATCCGAACGCAGTCCTCAGAGCACAAGTACCTCTAACTATGAAAGAAACCCTGTGCTATAGACAAATAGAAGTGTATAGTGAGAGAACATGTGGAGACAGGTAAGTGTACAGCACTGATTAAACCCAACACCCCAATGGAAGCTTAAAGTTAAAAGGCACTGGGAGACACACCTGCTCATCAACACACACACACACACACACACACACACACACAAAGCATCAAATAAACAGTAAACAGTGCACAGTAAACTTCAAGATTTACATCTCCATAGGATCACACATGGCAATGTATATTTGTCACTTTTAGGCGCTTATGTGATTCATCTGATGTGGCATTATCTTTCTTGAAAACAAAAAACAAACCAAAATTATGTTGCTTTAAACTTTAACCAACCAAATAATAAAAAAGTTTGATCTAGTGGATGGACAATATTTCTGAACATTCTATCTAAGCATTTTCGTTAAACTCACATCTTGTTTAAAATGAACAAAACAAACAAACAAGCTGTTATTTGACTTGTTTGACTCTATTCCTGGTACCTGTACAGATTTCAATGCACTTAAAGAATTTTCTGCTCTAAATATTACCTTCAACAGATTTGAATCTTCACCTGTGAAGAATGTGTGTGTGTGTGTGTGTCAGATAAGTGGTTGTAAAACAGTGTGTGTATTTTGCTCTTATACGCTGATATGATTGGACAGCTTCACCACATCTCCTGTCCGTGATGTATCTCACCTGCTGTAAGAGAGAGGAGAGTAACGCAAGCTTCTGCTGTAGGGCACGATCACACAGCCCCTCCTGAACCAACATGGATGGGTGGGAGAGAGAGAGAGAGAGAGAGAGAGAGAGAGAGAGAGAGAGACAGAATCCATGGGGTAAAAAAATGATTGAAGGACAACATGAGAAAATAATGTGGATAAAGAAAATAAATAAATAAATAAGGTGGAAGAAGACGAAAATGTTGAGAGATGAAGAACATTAGACAAGACAAACATTAAACGAAATAGTTCAACCAATACAGTAAATGAGAATTCTGTCATTATTTATACACATTCTACTGTCATTTTAACTGTTGTATGCTGTTATTGAGTCTCATACAGTGTCTGTTGTTTTGTATACAACAGCTGTATGTAGATCTTGTCACTGAAGCTTGCTTCCACACTCACAAAAAATGTTAAGGTGCTACCATTCCTGACAACATTATATACATAACAATATCATGG
>JBAJNP010008291.1:0-20563 GCA_036877545.1 Yasuhikotakia modesta | reverse complement strand
TGATCTCTCCACCGAGGTTGTGGGGACCATTTTACAATCCAGAGCTCCCTCTACGAGGAAACTTTATGCCCTGAAGTGCAAGCTTTTCACTTCATGGTGCAGAGAGTGCCAGCAAGACCCAGTGGGCTGCACTGTAAATGCAGTCTTGGAGTTAATGCAGGCTCGTTTCTCTGCAGGACCTGCCTACTCCACCTTGAAGGTTTATGTGGCATCCATCTCTGCATACCGCACTTCATTAGGTGGATATCCTATAGGTAGACACCCTTAGGTTACATGTTTCCTCCGAGGTGCACTGAGGCTGAGGCCCCAGGTACGACCTCATATCCCTCCTTGGGATCTGGCTGTAGTTCTTGAAGCTCTTTGTGCTCCACCTTTAAAGCCCTTTTGAGGAAACCACCTTTTGAGGAAATATCTGATCATCTTAAGACAGCATTCCTGTTGGCCATCACTTCTCTGAGGAGGGGGGATGCCCTTCAGGCTCTCAATGTAGCGCCTTCCTTCTCTAAAGTACCTTCTACCATACTACAGCCGGTCATACTTCAAACCTTTTGTCCTCCTCCCTTCAGGGAGCATGACCAGGAGAAGCTAAACCATATGTGTCCAGTGTGAGCCCTTGACGCTTATGTCCACAGAACTGCCCTGTGGGGAAAAACTGACCAACATTTTGTTTGCTTTGGGAATAAGCGCAGTCTTTCCACTACCAAGCAGACTGTAAGTCGTTGGATTTCTGATGCAATTGCATCAGATGCTTATGAGTCCTCTGGTATCCAATCTCCTAAGGGGAATATTCTACTCGGGGTATGGCGGCCTCTAAGGCCTTCTATGCAGGTGTCCCAATTCAGGACATCTGTGACGCTGCGGGATGGTCCACTCCCTTACATTTCGTTAGGCATTATGGCCTTGATACTAAACCACATCTGGCTCTTCGGTCCTCTTGCCCTAACTTGTGCAATCTAACACAGAGGGCAGGGGGGGTCACTTCAGTATGGATAGTGGGCATCTCGTTCCCATAGCATTTCGATGCAGCTCGAGTTCCTGAAAGGGAACGTCTCAGGTTACGTATGTAACCCTGTTTACGTATGTAACCCTGTTTACATATGTAAACGCTGCGTCTCCTGCCATACCTCAGTTCCGCCTGCCTCCGCCCGCTTCATTCAGATCCTGAATGAAGACTCAGATCCTAAGCAGCATTTTGCATGTGTGTTTTATAGTCTCTTGGTCATGCCGTCACCCCGCCTGTGACGACACTCCCCCCAATTTGTGATTAGGCACCTGTATCAGAGGGCATAAAGACGTTTTATTCAAACTGTTATGGGTTTTTAACTGGTAACATGTTCATGATTGACAGAATTATGCAGGTAGGAGCAGCCCCTCGACATGTCACAGCATGCTGTCATAGCAAGCTAAAATTTCGTGTATCCCAAAAACCTGCCCCAGCTGATATACATACATCTGTTACAAGTCTCAAGCTAAGTTGCTGCCCTGCTTCACATGGTGGCAGATTTTCTCACCTATTTGCAATGGTAACTGGACTGTTCCTTTTGTTTTGGCCATCTGGTAATCTTGTGCTGTTTGTTATTTAAACCTTTAAGGTATGTTTGTGACTGCTAAATGTTGTTATCAAAATGTGAACTGTCTTGCTTTGAAGAGACTTAATATATTCAAAAAGGATGTTTCCACTTGAAACTGCTCGCTATTCACTGGATTCACAACTGGATTCCGGAAATTGCTTGTCCACATCAAGAAATTTGTAAATACCTAAAAATTTTTACTTCACCTGCAGGAAAACAAAAGAAGCTTCCCTTATTCACAATACAATACTAGACTTTTTAAAATATATACACACAGATCAAAAAGCACACTGACCTTTCTGTGCACATTATTACAAGTGGAAAGCATTTTTGTATATTTTGACGTCTTCCTTTGTGACTTCTTTTTGTCCAGTTTAAAAGAGAAAATTTCACACTTTGCACTACTAAACATCCAGATCCAGATTTTTATTTGTTAAATGATTTTTTTAACTTACCTTTCAACCAGACTGACTTGCTTACTGCATTAATTATGCTTTCTCATTTCTGTAGATGTTTTGTCATGGTTTTAACTGTATAATCAGCTTTTGATGTAGTGTTATCAGTACGCCTGTTGTGCAAATCTGAGAGCAATTAACCACAAAAGTGTCTGTTATTAGCATGACCTTTCCAAACTTGTCCTTGGATGGGCTCTTCAGATGAAGATGAGAACTGACAGAGAGACCTTGAGGTGCTGTAGCTCAGATCTCCACTTTTGTGTGGCTCAACATTTGTGTGGCTCCTAGTTCAAGGTTCCTTTGTCAGATAATTGTTTCTGTTAAGTCTATGTGTAGTTGTCATATAGAGGATGATGTGAAATGTTCAGAAAGTATTTTCAATTAGTCTTTCACATCTAGTGGTCCTTGGAAACACCAGCCTGCTTAACAAACTCAACCTGCAGGTTTATCTGGATCATTCATGTTTACTGGCAGGAACAAACTTGTTAGCCACATTGTACACCATATACATGTAAAGACACTAGTCTCATGACATCAGGCTAAATTATTCAACAGTCAGAAACACAGCAATTCCTTTAGTCGTTCTTTCTTTAAGGCGTGTAGGAGACATATTTTAATATATTAATAAGGCTGTAACCCATAACATAACACTGCAGGTTACTTTGCTCATTGTAAATTGCCCTTGCATTTTAATAGCAGTTGCTTGCCCCCAGAAATGCACTATTTAAAACCTGTCATATTTGCCTATAAGCTGTTTTACATGCAGGTATATGGGCCATACTTTCCACGTGACTTATCACTCGGGAACCAAAAAAATGCCTTTAACAAATCTGTGACATCAGTAGGCATATCTACTTCATCCCTCCAAAACATTCACTTGCAAAACATCTGCTATAATACAGCTATTTTTGCAATTTATCTGCTTATCAGATCAGTGGCCACTTTTGGAGGGCCATCAACAAAGAAAGCTGCTTTCTGGGTTAAAATGGTGTAGTTAATACATCTATCGACCATATCTGGACCATGCCAACCAGCCAAACCTTGAACTTTTTAGATTTTCAAAAGTTTCATTTTCAATTTTTGGCCACCTAAGTTTCATTTGGATTTATGTCTGCCCTCAAACCTGACCTTTCACCAATAAACTGATTCTTAGTGGTTGTTACGTGACGTGGGTTTCTGGAGCAAGGAACAAAACAACGTAGTAATCAAAAACTTCTATCATAATCTTCTATAACAGATTATTGGGGTGAAAACAGAGCTAAACTAAAAGAACAGTTCACAGTGACATAACAGGGGTGTCATTCAGCAGGTGAATGGTATCTAAAATATTGCAGATTTCTGCCAATTCATTGGCATCTTCTCATCTCTATAATCAAATACATTTAAAAACAATAATCAAAAGACTTAAATATTTTGTCTTTTGAATAATGGGTATTAGAAAAGTAATAAAAAAGTCTTGTGAGTATTAAATCACCAAAATATTGCTGAATTGCTGGAATTCCTTAATTAAAAAAAAGTGTAAAAGAAAACATAAAATAACTAGTAATAAATAATAAAATAAATAAGTAAGAATAATACAATACATAAATAAAAATATTGTGATAAAGCTCATAATCATGTCCCTGATTTGTTCATTAATTTAGAAAGGGGGATCTACTATCAGAGAAAGGTATCAGAGATCCAAAGATTGGTGTGGACTGTAGGTTGGTAATATACTTATGTTAAAAAATGAAACAATACATTTCTAGATTCCCTCCATCTTTTTAATGCTTCATCCATCTATCAGACTAATGTAATGCTACATGATCCCAGTTTAGCACTGTAGTTTTTGAAATAGTGTGCATAATTAGTTAAAAAGGTTGAGAGGATACATTTTCATTTCACAGCTCCTGCAAAAGAAAAACTGTGTGTGCTCCATCTGTCAGAAAGATGAATTGAACATATTACTGCACATTTACTTCACAATGAAGCTCTTTCATTGCTATGGGGCTATAGAGACATAAATGTCAAGATAAAGAAGTCATATTTTTTAGGTTTGTAAAAAACACTTTGTGGCCAATTAGCAACCTTTATGCCTAATCCTGTATTTTGCTCATTTCTTGTGCTTGTGTCCATTGATTAAAAACATGTTTCTTTCTATAGGGGACATTTTTGAGATCTTATTCCTTGAATTCCTCTTTCTGAATGAACACAAATGTAATAAATATAAAAACACAGGTAACAAATACACTGCTTAACATCATCTACATAAACTGCAATACAGATAATTTAATAATAAATGTGTGATATTCAGAAGTTATTTTCTTTGTTTACATAAATACAGTTATACAGTTATTGTCAGCAACTATACAAGATTCAGTTGCAGGCTAGAACATTTTATTTCATCCAATCAATACTTGCCTGTTGCAAGACAAAAGAAAAAACAATGAGAACATTGGAGATCTCTGTGAGGAATGAAACAATATAAACATGAACATTTTATATTGTTGTGTAAATCTGTTTCTCACCCATAATGCAAATTGAGCTTTCCCCTTAAATGTAAATTAAGGACTGTGGTAGAAGAGACCACGCTTATTTATTTTAATTGATTTATTGTTAATTCAACATTGTTTCTATGATAATTAAGCTTTTTTGGACATCCTAATATCTATCTTGGAGTGGAATCTGTTTGAAGGCAGCCTGTAATTTCTTACACAATAGTAACTATAGCATAGACAAGGCAAGGCAAGACAACAGTGAGCTGAACAGCACTGACAATGGCAGAGAATGCACCCCTCAACATGGTATCCTGGGTCGACTTGCAGTTGGCAATCTCAATGGTGGCAGGGCTGCAGAGCAAACACCAAAGAATGTTGTGATGAGAATGACAGGAATGGGTTTAAGTCCCCATCACAGGCTGGTGAGTTGGTGCCATAAGGCTTGTGATTCAGTTTGATCCATGAGGCAGATGGAGCTGGTTAAGAACTTAAAGCTGGTAGCATAGGAACTAAGCAAACTAAACAGAGAAACCAGAAGAGGGAAATAGTGTAGACACATGGACACACTGGACAAGATTTCAGTCAGTGATAGCTTCAACAGTGACCCAAAACGTAAAAAAAAGAGATATATATATATATAAATATATAAATATAAATATAAATATATGAGGACGTTAATGAGCACAAACAAAGAACAGGTGAGGGGGCCAACAAACAAAGTGGGTGGGGATACAACACAACTGATTATGGTTCTTTCAAGTGCCAGTATACAGTTATGATTCCAATAACTTATACTCTTTTACACAATAGCAAATTTTGTTAAATAACTTGTTAAATAAAATAAAAAATGTATTGTCTTTTTGTGATTTCAACTGGAACTAGCCCACTGTGGCTAGCAAGTAACTCCAAGTGAAAGTTCAAGTGGAGGAAGTTTTTGTCTCAGTAGTGTTTAGATGTGGGCTTAATAGTACATTTATCATGCAAAGCATCATGCAAAGATGTGCATTATGCAAAGATGTGCATGCACTAAATAATTATTCCAGTTTTACACATTAAAATGCAAATAGAGTTTTATTTTAGGAGATGTTTTAGCATTTAAATGTAAATATTAGTTTGTATTAGAACCTTTATTTTCAGAAGTTTTAGGGCTTTCACTTAATTTGACCATTCTTTATTTTTGAACTGTTCATCTTTAATATTTTAAAGTTGGATAGGCTAAATCCAGCTATGTTGATGCTTAAATATGGCATGAATAGAAGTGGTATCTCTTCTTCCACAGCCATTCAAGAAATCAGCATTCTCTGGTATGACATGGCAGAAAGATGATATCACCTTGTGAGCAGTGATATAGACATAGTTTTTCCAAGCTGAACATGCTGCATATTAAAAACACCAATAGTTGCATTACAGATATTTTTAAGTGATTCTAATATCTGATGACTGGTGTGATGAAAGCTGTCTCAAAAATGCATAAGGAAATCTCTTTGATAGGGTGAAAATAAATACATATTTGTCCATAAAATAAACATAGTAAGCACCATTGTTACATAGCATTCAAATTATAAATGAATTTTGAGAAATGAGAGGATTTAGTGGAAATTTACAGCCATCTTAGGGCATTATTGGTGGTTGGTAGGGCGTTGCTATGAGGTTGCTATGTATTTAGGTAAATGGTTGCCAGTGGGTTGTTTACTAGCCCAATGATATTCATCATTTTGTCTACAAAAATTTCCCCCCATTTTCTCCACCGTGTGAATAGTCTAGTCATTTATAGATCACTTGTTTATACCCATAAAACAAATGGTTATAGAATGAGTTTTGCTCTGAAGTTTATTATGCACAAGCACAAAAGCATTTCTAGAAAGCATGTGTAGAAAACTGCTGGGTGAGACCTGTTTTGAGACACCTTCCACGTTCACATGGGTAAAGAAAGTGCATCCATCAAATAGAGTTTAATCTCTGGAACAAAGATGAATCTCCTCGCTGTGAATGAGATCTTTGACTCTGAGACTGGGATGGAAATCAGAGCGTGTTTTATCCGCCGTGGAGCCATACCTCTCTCTTTGTGCTGCTGTTCCTGGGCTCTCCAGGGAAGATGGATGTCTTTTCAAGCCTTACATTTGACTTGTCAACATAAATCATGGAGAACTGGGCCAAACTGAGGCCATTGGCATCACACTGATGGGAAAAAATTCACTCACGGTCTGTCTGTGAAATAGGCACATTAGGACATATTTAACTCCTGAAGAAGAACTGGTAAATTGAGACATATAAATGATGTCATGTGTGACAAGCTGGTAAGGATCTACATAAATCTGTCTGGGTTTTGTTTGCAGTTTTTCATTACTGCAGTTTGTTAAAAGAAAAACACTTAAATTAAAATTTTAAATTCTCACAGCCTTGTCACTTTCTATATAAAAAGCATACAGTAAAGAGTGATGTCAAGATTTAAAAATAAATGTAAAACAAAAGTAGTTAGACCTAAATAGCACCCAAGTAATACAAGCTACTTTTCTGATGTAATTTCCTTTTTGAGCTTGACAACCCTGGGAACTGTATGATATTGGCAATATCAGGATTTTTTTGAAAAATAGATGATACACAGAACTTTCGTTTTTAGGTAAACTATCCCCTTAAGCACTTATTTGTCAAATGCAACAGAAATGTGACATTTTGCAAATGCATTTTTCTTAAACATTTCATCCACATCCCTGCTCAAAAGGTTTTCGGGTCCCGTTTCTTTTTGCTCGTTTCTGAAGAAAAAAACGAAATCAAAGGAGGGATTTAATCCATTCTTTCAGCGGGAGCGAGCTTACTCTACCCCCTCCAAGGTGCAGAGCCCGATAAAGGCCAGACAGAGCGCGCAGACGGGGCACGAGGGCTGCATGTGGATTTGCGTGGCTTTAACGCGCGTGCAACGGCACTCCGGCACGGTTAAATACTGCCGCGTAACGGACGGCGCAGGCAGTTACATGGACCATGGCGAGCCGTCAGCGCCCCGAAGAAACGGGCGGCTTTACTGATTGCGTTTTTTGGAGAATGAATGCCCAAGGTCGTGTGTTCGTGGTTGGGTCGCTGTGTATTTGACTGTGAGAAATGATGTATGATGCAAACTGTTGTGGAGATCCTGAGTGTGGGGGGATGTTGTTTCTCGTTTTGCACATTGTGTTCCTGCTCTGTATCAACCAAAGACGTGCGTGTTGTCGTCTGTCTTGCTGAGATTCACAGTTCAGTAGTAAAAATGTAAGAACTGGTCAATGAAAAAGTTGAAGTTCAACAACCAAAATTTATATCACTGATGATGATCTTTGGTGTGATTTCAGTATGTATGTATGTGTATATATACATACATATTACAATATGCAAATATAGTATGTATCAAATCATAAATTATCTTATACTATCAACATAAACTTGAATTTGTAAAGCTACACTATGCTACAGTAGCATACATTAGCTACAGTATGTAGCTATATATACCATTGTATATCCCTATTTTCTCTTATAATTCTCTTATAATAGTCGAGAGCTTAATGATTAAGAAAATAATGTTACGGTGTAATAAACAAAGAATCATAATGAAACAAATAATTAAGAACAAAAAATTATTTCTTTGTATATTTTTATTATTTGATGTTATTTTCATTATTATTTTGAAGTAAAACCTGAGCATGACATGTTCTTGACAGATTTTTGGAGACTTACCCTGTTTATTGTGACACAAGCAATGAATGTCTCTGTGTTAGTGCCCTGTGTTGATAGGTGGAGAATATACGTGTGGGAGAGCGTAGGCTGTGAGAAAGAGAGTACAAATGCCTCTGTGTGTGACCACTCATATCTATTATGACAGGTCAGCGGATGTGAGATGCTGGTTATAATTTTAGATTCCCTGGAAAAGCTCTGATCTATTCATAATTTCAGTATTTCCAGTCCTTTCATTTCTGATTGACTACACAAAGAAGTCTCCTTGGTTGTACTTTTACTAAACCAAAATACATTAAAAAATACTGCAGAAATAATTTTTGCAGTGCAAATACCCCAATAGTTAATTCAACACATAAACAGCCATGCATTTTGCCTGAGTATATCCAGTGACCAATAGACTGTAATTTGCTTTGGGGAATTTGAGTCACACTGTCATCTCATTAATATAATGCTGCATGGCCATGAACAGTAAAGACCACTCCAAATATAATTAGCACTGTTTATCACGCAGAAGGTCAGCTAACATTTCTTAAAGGGTAGGAAACAACATCTCAGCCAAACAAAAATAGCATTTTTAGCCTGCATCATTAAAACTGGATTAGTTTGGTGAAATCATTTGAGAATAGATACATAAATACAAATGCAGCCCTTACAAGATTTAGTCCTTCTAATTTTCACCATCATTATGGCATCAATTAGCGTTGATTCAAATTTCGTATTCATTCATTTGTGCATTGTGTTAGCTGAGTCTTTAAAATTCATGGAGAAAAATGTTTGCCCATTAGAAATCAAAATGACAGCTTAAAATTGCCTAGTGGTAATTTAATTATAATTTCTGTACATTGCACAGTCATTGTAAAGGCAGTGAGTTTTTTTTAAATGCAATGCACCTTAGGTCAGAGATGTTTCTGTTAGTTTTACTGCCAAGAAAAATTGACCTAATTGATACAGGCAACATCATGTCATGTTTTTTATTGCAAAAATATTTTCATTTCAAGACGTAAACATAATCAACATAGAATATTACATCTAATAGTAATAATTTAATAAATAATTTAAATATATTGAACTATATTATCATAAAGAAAAAAGTGTGCACAATAACATTAAAATAAAGTATCCTTGGATTAAACTTTAGTGTGCAGCTCACCACAATCATGCATGATATCAGAAGACTTGTTTAGGTGTGAAGTTACTTTTTCTTTGTGATCTTGCCTTGATGACCATATAAACAAACAAATAATTGTCTTAAGAAATTAAGAAGAAACCAAACCATATCATAGAGATTTGGGGCTGGGTTTTTTTTGACTTGGGTCAACTAGCAACCACACACAACATCCCAGCAACCTCATAGCCAAATGCATATAACCATTTATGTAAACATATGGGTTCGTAAGTCTATTACTATGCTTTCGTAAGTCTATTACATGCTTCACTCTTAAGAGTATGGAATCATACTGAGGCCTATTTAAACTGATGAATGGTAATGAAGTACAGTATACAGTATACACCTTTTTGATTTGTTTGCTGGACACATTAGAGAAATCGGAACATTGATTTATTATTAAAGACCAAATGAAAATTATTCATTTAATCCACAATTAAACCAATTTAATTCTCATCTTAATTTACCATAAAAAATCTTATGGTTGTGGGTATCTTGAGTTTTCTGATAGTCCTTGTTGTGACACTGACATTTTAGCATCGCAGAACGTTATCACAGTGGAGGGAAAGCAGTCACTTCGGATTTGCCTATACATTTTTTAGACTCTCATCATGTGTCTGAATGAATACATTTTCTCACTACCCAACAAAGTCAAGGCTATTTTCATCTCAATTTTTTTGGCAAGGTTTATTTTTCACATTTATATAATCAGGGCTCTCTATCTATTTTTTCATTTGTGATGCCTCGTGGTGAATGTGGCTCATTGTTTATTACATGTAAATAGATTTCTACAGAGAAATCAATACAGGCCTGATGATGCAGTGTGCTTTGCCTCTCTTTTCACTAAACCACACACCCAGAATGAGTACAATTATATGCCTTTGTGTGTGGTTGTGTATGTATTCACCTGATGCTCACAGAAATATAGCACAGAGAATGCAGTATATTATTTTTATATTTATATTAATAGTCACCCTTTTAAAGTACCTAGACCATCAACCTGTAGTTCTAAAATTTGTAGTGACATATCAAAACATAAAAAATCAAAGCTGACAAATAATGATGTGTTTTGAGGAGTTTTTTATTCTTGGACTATTTAATGACTTATTTCTATATAATTATATAATTATTATGTAACTAATGAATAGTCAAATGAAATCAAATGATTTCCCCTTTTGCTCCTGAAACATCTTTTACATCCAATTACATTTGAAAACTAGGAGGGGCTGTTAAAACAGAGAACAGGAAGAGGGTTTGCGTCACAGTGTGCATCATGTAAGACAGAGAGAGAGGGAAAGAGCACACTGTGAGCAGTGAAATAAGAGCCTGCAGGGATGAAATGTTATGTAAGCACAGGTTTTGGTCTCGTGTCAGCCAATGTGAGTCCTTAATATCTGCAGGAGAGAGAATGTGAAAAGAAGATGTGGAGGTGAAGTGAATGTGCGATGAGGCACTGAGGGTTTATTAGTGGTTGGTTTTGTGAAAACAAAAAACAAAATAACAAATGAAAGTTATGTACAATATATAGTATAAACAAAATAAAAAAATAAACAGCTGACAAGGAAGTACATAACAGGTCAGACAATGTTTATAATGTGAGCTGCCTGGTCTGATTTTGGGGGTAGTGTTAGTTTGGCCTCATATGACTTCAACAGAAAATAGTATGATGTAACCTGCAATTTCATAGTTTTAAACAAAGCAATGACAAGGCTAAAGTTATGGATTGCGGCATTTTCAGTCTTTTTTAAAGGCTTGATTATGTTTTTGGGTTGCACCACACTAGGTGTTCATGCTTTTCTTTTTCAAAAAACAGATTTTACATTTCTTACCTGTATTCTACTCAGCTATTTCCAATCTCATAATGGACTGTTGGGTTCTTGGTTCTACCAAGCTCCTCTAACAATTGTGCAGTGGGCTAAGGTAGATTAACTGGCCTAAGATGATGTAATTGGCTAGCCACCTTGGCTGCAATGTCCAAAAATGTCAGTCAAAGAGTTCATACGACATGAGTGTCAGGGTTTATTAAAAATCCTTTTTATTAAAAAGAAAGTTTAGTTCTTTTCAGCTGTTTTAGGCAGTATCCTTTTTTTATTTGTTTGTAGTCTTTAGAAAGTAATTTTGATTAAAGGGATCTCCCTTTGCAATGTTACTATGTGCATAGTAACTTGCAGATATTGTTTATGCTCAAACAGCAACATTACACAGTAACCAAAGTTGTACACTGATAACGCATACTATAAGCTCTTTTTAAATCATATATTTAATGTTTAAAGTTTATAGACTTGACCATATGTGATGATGGCTAGTGTGCTGAAATTCTTGTTGTCGAAGATGATACTACACATACTGTTTTAAGGACCTATTGTTTAATTGTATAAATCAAATAAGGTTAGTTTTGGATCATACACAAATTGTAACTCATTTATGTATTAAATATGGAAACAATGTCTTTATAATTTCAAGTATACGGTGTACGGTATAAAATGAACTGTGTACACAGTGCTTGAGCTGTTATGAAAATTTTGCCCAAAAGTAGGAACCAAATCCATCCAGCAGGGGTCACCATTGCTTATGTTGTTAAGATGGAGCAAGCAAGTCAAGTTAAGTCGAGTGGTTTATTGTCGTTTCAGCCATAAATAGCGAAACAAAACAACGTTTCTCCAGGACCAAGGTGGTACATAAGACAACACAAAGCTGGAGGGACTACATAAATTATATACATAAAGTGCAAACAGACAGCACAAGACAGTACAATGACAGACAGCCAATGGTATAGTAGATTCTAGTGCAGTGCAAACAAGTACACAGTTCTGTTAAAAGTGGACCTAGTGACCGTAGTGTAAATAGTATAATAGTGAGAATGGCAAATAGTTACTGAGTATTGAGAAGTCTGATGGCAGAAAATATTGCATAGTCTGGTTTTAGGGGCCCGGATGCTTCACTACTGTTTACCAGACAGCAAGAGTGTAAAGATTGTGTGTGAGGGGTGTGTGGGGTCATCCACAATGCTGGTGGCCTTGCAGGTGTCAATGACTGTGATGGAGGCAAAACAAACCCCAGTGATCTTCTCAATTGTTCTCACTATCCACTGCAGGCTCGTGCGGTCCAAGTTGGTGCAATTCCCAAACCAGACAGTGATGCAGCTGCTCTCAATAGCCCCTCTGTAGAACATGGTAAAGATGGGATGTGGGAAATGTGCAGAGGCAGAAGCTTGGAGTGGAAGTCCTAAAGAAGCTATCCTAAAGGTATAGTTCACCAAAAGAACAAAAAAGTTTTAATATGACTTTCCTCTGATGTTTTGAGGCATGTTCACTCTGATCTTTCCCACAATGGAACAGTATGAGACTAAGTTTAACTCACCAAAAAGTACAGTAAAAATGTCATCAAAGTTTCATCTTTTCACCTTCAAGCCATATGATAGCTTGTGAGAAAAACAGAAAAAGATTTAAACCTCTAATTACTAAAAATCTCCTAAAATCTTGTGTGCACAAAATGTTAAAACATTGTGCGTCAACATGAAATTCTGCCAGGTCTGGGGACATAATTGGACATAATTGGTTCTGATTATTAATTATTGAAATCTCAGTCTTGTGTGCCCTAATGCTTTTTAAATGCTTTTATTTTAGATTACTTTTTGCTAATCCATTACTAAGGTTTTGAGTGATTTCCTTCTAACAATTTTAGGTTGCAAAAACATTTTCCCTTATGTTTCCATTAGGCTGCAAAAACACTGAAAACATTGTATTGAATGTTCTTAGGAAATGTTAAAAGCTTTCCTTTTACAGCTCCTTTTACAGAACAGCAATAATAATTAATATTATTATTGAACCTTTTTGTATTGATAATATTTAATAATTTTGTATTTAAATATATATGTTGAACATATATTGTAGGCCTATATGATAAATAATGTTAAAGTTCTACCAACACTGCTGCAAAAAAATTGAGAGAACTTTTAAAGAACATTAGCCAACATTATGAGAATGTTCCCTGTGAACTGGGTTACTAAGTTGATGACAAGTGGTCATTTACTTGGTTTAAATTAAAGTGCAAATTTAATTCATATGACAAATTATTTGACCGAACTCTGAATTGAAGTATCAATAGAGAAATTTGGATAAGTGCAGTATTCTCACCAGTCTGTTGCTCCACCTCGACTGCCAAGCTGTTCTGTATTGCATGAGAGAGAGACACTCTTAGATAGAACTAGGACAAAATACAACAAATCTGTCAATTTTTGCTTTCAGAACTGTATAAGGTATTCAAGCAGATTCTATCAAGATAAGGCTGCTGACACGTTTAGGTTTATTGTGCAATTAATCTGATAAGGAATGGCAGATAGTGTAAGCACTTTCCAAACTTCTACAGAATTGACATTGATGTAAATCTGACATGGATCTCTAGGGAAAAAAACCATATTCACTGCAATCAACTTTATTTTAAGTTTTGGGAAGAAGGTTAAAGTAGTAACAGTTCATGGAACACGTCTCAGGTTATGTAATCCAAGATCCCATAAGAAACAAGACACCCCATGCCACCAGCTTTTAGGCACTCTGAATTGTGTAAAAACAGTCCTATCCTGGAAGGATACATTACAGACAGGGCGACATCAAGACTAGAAAGCTTAATAGCATGTGCGGTTAGCAACTTGGATTAGCTTCGAATATGAATGAAGCAAATGCAGGCAGGGGTGCTGGAAGTATGGCTGATGACGCAGCATCTAGTTCCCTTCAGGGAACCTGGGTGATATGCGTAACCTGAGACATTCCCCTTTTAGGAACTCAAGCTGCATCAAAACGCTTTGGGAACATGATGCCCACTCCACTGAAGCTTCCCCTGCCCCCTGTGTGAAGTTGCACAGTTAAGGCATGAGAACAGGGAGTGGCTTGGATATGAAGGCTACGGAGAGCCTTGCCTGCAAGAACCTCAAGAACTGGGAAGTGTTCCCGGTTTTCTAAATTATGCAGCCTAACAACCCCTTAGGGGATTTGAATTCAAAAGACTATGTGTCACAACTTGCTCGTGACAGTGTCTGTTTTTTGTCTGTTTGATCTGTTTTTCCCTGTAGTGGTCATTTTGTCTGTTTTTGGTTCTGTTCTGTCCTTCTCGTTCATTGTTTTTGTTACATCAGCTGCGCGCAGCTTGATTGTCTTGTGTTTTTTTCCGAAGATTTTTTTTCTTGTGATCTTCGGATCGGCGCTGCAACATTTCATATGTTGATGCCTCATTTGGTATGTGTTTCGTTGTCTTGCCCTGCATTGTCTAGCTCAGCCTTGTCTAGTCTTGGCCTGTCTTGCTGTATTAGTTTGTTTCTGGAAGATTTTCCCTGTGGTTTTGTTTCCGTTTTTTTTATTTGCTACTTTGTTTTTCTTTTTGTTAACCTAGTACCATTTGTATTTTAAAGTTTTAGTTTATAAATAAATTCCTCTTGTAAGATCCCCTCTTGTGTTTCGTTCCTGGGTTCTGCCCCCTATCTCCAGTGGCGTGGCAATATTGTGTTCACCATGCCCGCCAGAGACCCGGGTTCGGGTCCCGTTTGTGACACTATGTGTAGGCTAGGTTAAGAAGTGGGTCTTTAATCTAGATTTAAACTGGCATAATGTTCTAGAGTTTGGGTGCCAAATATGAAAAAAATCTACCCTCTGTGCTTGATTTTGAGATTCTTGGTATTGTCAGCTGAGCAGATTTTTCTGAACACAGTGAGTGTTAAAACAATTCAATTTATTTATGTAGCGCTTTTCATAATCCACTTTTTGCATAGCAGCTTTACATCAAATCAAACAGAAACAACAATTCAGAGCAGGTGTAGAACATTATAATATAAACCATTTAGTAATTTGAACACGGTTTCTGTGTTTGACAGAGAAAGCATGTGTCATAGCTTTGATATATTTTTAAGGTGAAACAAAAGCAGTTTTACAGATATGGGAGATGTGATTTCCAAAAGACAGATTGCTGTCGAAAGGACAAGGACTTTATAGAGCATCCATAGATTCTAAAGCAGTATTCTAGATTGTTCTGTGTGGAAGATTTTTGTGCAATAACTAAAACTTCTGTTTTGTCTGAGTTTAATTAAATAAGTTAAAAATTGTTAGTCATCCAGGTTTTAATTTTCGACATTTATACATTCTGATACTACAATTATTTGTCTCATTTGGCCTTGAAAAAATATATTCAGCTGGGTATCATCAGCATAACAATAAAAATTAACTCCATGACTCCTAATAATTGCACCCAGAGGTAGCATGTACAGGGTGAACAATAAAGGCCCAAGCACTGAGCCCTGTGGCACTACATACTGGTGTTTGATATGATGCTTTTTCATTCACATCTACGAACTGGGGTTGAGTTGTGGTTTGTTAATAAGAGGTTTAATAACCATCAGCTTATAAGACCTACGGACATATCCCAACATCATGGTGAATTAATAATATGATGCAGAGCATCTATAATTTCAGAAAGCATCTGCTTCAGTAAGCTGGTAAGTTCCGAATCTAGCATACATGTTGCTGATTTAGATGATTTGATTATTTTTGACAGATCATCCTTATTTATCATGAACAGGAAGACAGGACCAGGATGTCATGACCAGGAAACCATAAAATGCACATGCATAGCGCAACTCTGTCTAGCTTTGTTTATTAGCTCTGTGTTACATTGTCTGTCTGTGTCACTTGTTAGCTTTGTAGAAGTTGTCTCTGTGTTGTCTCTGATTTTGTCTCTGTGTTTAAGAACTATCATGTCAAAAGTGAAAAGTGATTAGAGGTGGTAGCGAGCAGCATACAGACCGGCGGTTATGTCCTGTGGAACAGGCGTTAGCTAGCTACCTATCCCACGGGGAGGCATCTTCCTTAAAGGCTTCCTTAAAGGCCCTGCGTACTAAGGCTTTAAAGACTATGTCTGAGTTAGTAGGCAGGGGTTACATGGCAGCAGGTCAGGCCAGGCCAGACTGTTAAGCCTGCCACTATTGGTGCTTCAGGGTGCAGTAGCCTCAAATCTTAAGTGTTTGCCAAAATCAGCAGGCATGGTGTTGAGACCACTGTTGGACAAATCAGACCAAGTTTTCCCTGCAGAAAAATCTTTACAGGGCTCAGAGCATTTCACTCAGAGTGTACTAGAGACCAGTCTCGAGACTGGTACCCTTAGTAGACTACTTGGCAGCCTGGAAAGCACTGCCTTGTGTGTCACAATGGGTCCTGAATACTATAGAACTAAGGTACAAGATCCAGTTCAGTCGAAAACCGCCTTCTTTCGGCGGCATTCAACCCACTCTGGTGGGTTTTATTCAGGCTCTAGTCATGCAGGAAGAAGTATAGTCTTTCTTAATGGAGACCATAGAATTAGTACCTCTTCAAATCAGGTAATCAGGGCATTACAGCTGCTATCTCATAGTTCCAAAGAAAGGTGAGAAAACCAAAGAAAACCCGTACTTGCTCTGGCTCTATTGCAATACCACAGCATCCGTGTACTCAACTATATAGACTATTGGTTGATTCTAGCTCCTTCAGAGCAGATTGCAGTTTAACAATGAGATGTTGTTCCGCATCATATAAAGCAGTTGAGGTTCAGACTGAACACTGGAAAAAGTGTGCTTTCTGAGTGTAATTTGGGATTTCATAATGATGCGGGCACATTTGTCCCTTGCTTGACTTGACTCGATCCAAAGCACAGTCAGGAAAGCTGCCATGGGGCTGCTATGAGTCCTAGCAATGTAATTCCATTTGGCCTGCTGCAAGTTTGCTGTCACTGTGTCATTCCAGCAACCAATGCACCACTTACTGGATGGGGGGGCACTCATTACCACCAAGCCCAAGGAAATGTTACCAGTGTTGTATGCTCTCAGACATTTTCTTCCAGAAATATTACACCATGTGCTTCATCGCACTGACAGCACAGCGGTGGTCGCTTATGCTTATGGTCCCAGGGAAAACTGGATGTTCCAATGTGGAAGCAGACATCCTGTCGAGACAGGGGCCAAGGCATGGGGAGTGGAAACTTCACCCAGCTGTGGTGAATCCAATATGGAAGATATTTGGTGGACCGCTTTGCATTTCTCGAGAGACTGCACAATCTCCCCTCTGGTCTCTCTAGTTCATCCGGCTTCTCTGGGGCTGGATACTATGGCACACACATGGCCGAGACTGCATCTGTATGCTTTCCCCTGATCGCTCTGCTCCTGAGAGTTCTGGAAAAGATTTGCCTAGATGCAGCATTTGTGCTCCTAGTGACTCTGCGCTGGCCTACTCGAGTATGGTTCTCAGATCTGAAAGATCTATTAGATGGGTCTCTGTGGGAGATTCCCATCAGGAGAGACCTTCTTTCCCAGGTGGCGGGCGCATAAAAGCAGATGGCGTTCCCATAGCGTTTGATGCAGCATCTCATTCCCTTCAGGGAACCAGAGGTACATGCGTAACCTGAGACATTTTTGTGTGTCCCTATACGAGGAGCTGGTACACAGCCTGGGCTGCTCCCATCTAGCAACACAGAGAGAATGATGGCAGCAAGTGAGGAACAACTGTAATCCCTCTGCTTGCTTACGGGCCTCTTTGAACCTGTTGACCACTTTTTACAGCTTTGCAAACAGGCCAGAAGGTACCAGCGGATCATCCAACAGGAAGACAAAAGGTTTCTTAACGTTGTCGACATCCAGCTCGTCAGTGGATGAGTGATGAGCCTTTCCCCTCAGGGGAAGAAACTGTGGAGTGGTCTTCCACACTCAGGGAGAGAGCAGATGATCTAGTGGCTGAGGAATAAGATAGGTTGTCTTCCACCTTATTTGTCTTATCGTTAACTTTTGGCATGTTATTTCCTTGTTTGACAGACAAATAGCATGCAGGACAACTTCTATCGAGCTAAGCAAGACACAACAGACAAATGCAATACAAAGCACTTCACTGAATGTTAAGCTAACCCGAGTTGCTCAGTGCACATGCCTTAAGAGTCTCCTGGTCATGATGTCACCCCATCTGTGATGTATCATCCACTAATTGGATGGATTTTACATGTGATTCAGTGTGCATAAAAGCAGAAGGCATTCCCAAAGCATTTTGATGCAGCTTAAGTTCCTGAAAAAGAGCAAACAATGGCTTTGATGAGTTGTCACTAAATATCTCAGTCATCATTTTTCTACAATCTAACCATCTGCACATTTCTCATTGTCTTAGCTATAGTTTGCTTGCATTGGCTGATATCCTGCTGTATTGTACCAATGATGCAGAAAATTAAAAAATGATTTGAATACACAGCCCTGGTTCCTTCCTAATCTCAAATTATCTTAGAGTGTCAATTACATTAGGACTGCAGCAGCATTAGGCATTATGAAAGGTTTTATCAGTTCAAGCTATGATTAATTTCCTGCGTACGTATATTGGTTCTATTCTGGGAACCAGAATCGGAAAAGTCTGTAAGCATTTTGACAACAATTGCTTCAAAATAAATTTTATAAATCTAAAGGAGCTCCAAATTCTTTCAACTGTTTGTATGTCAAATGTATTTTTACAGCAAGTAGTGAAGAACAACGTTTGTATTTACATTCCCATTACTGCTTATTGCTTTGATCAATCAGGGTTTCCTTAGTATAAGTGCACTTCTCACTATGGGCCCATGCTATATTCTATAATAAAGGAGCCCATCAAACCCATTTTACATTTTAAACTGCAGCTTAAGTGTTGTATGAAATATAAAGATCAATAAATATAGTCCAAAGTTTTGCCCTATATCAGATATATGGTTGGTCTACATTAGCAAAATCAAATCAAAGTCACAGTACACAAAGTCACAAAGCTGCAATTACAAAATTAAAAACACCATATGCGTGAAACTTTATTATGCAGCTATGCTTGAGCTATCATATGTTTTTACTAGCTCCAACATGTTGGTAAAGCATTATGTTAGCACCGCAAAGGTTACAATGCAAGACTGCAAGTCATTTTAGATTAACACATCTGCCATATTTTAATAAACTGAAATAAAAATATTGCATTTGAAACACTCAGTAAGTTTACATCTTAAATTATTTTATTAAAATCTTTTATTTATTTAAAGGGGACCTAGAGTCAAAATCAAAAATTTTCTAGTCTTGATGGAAGATGGCAGTATACCCGCCTAAAAGAACATAGGAACATTTCCAGACATTTTGAACCACTCTAAAGCATTTAAATTTATGCTTTAAAAATGAGTGCCTGAAAACGGCTCAGGCTGGAATGCTGGGGCTTATTGCGCAATAAGCCTCTCACTCACCCCCTCCTCACAAAAATGAAACACAACAGAAAACATAGTTTGAATAGACCCGTCCCCTCCAAATGGCCCTGTCCCCACTAATGTTATTGCTGCAGTGCCGTTATAAAGTTCAAGACAAAATGCTCTCCCCGACTGTACAAGTGGTATTCAAACCTTTCATTGCCTTCCCGACGAAAGAAATGTCCATGATGCACAGCTATGGTTTATTTTAACCGGATACCATGACAGTTGGCCACGGATTATTACTTTGCTCCGCTCGTTTTACATCAGACAGTTTTACAACCCTGATGCGTCTTTCAGCGTCTTATGCTCCACATCAAGATCAACAATCATCACAAGCTGTAAGTATCACATCGTTACATTAGATTGTTGTTTTAACAGTTAAAATGAGAACATATTTGTTCTGATGTGTGTACGGCTAGCGTCCATAGATTTATGTTAGTCCATAGCAACATCCATAGATTTAGCGCTTAGCACAGATAACAATATAAAACACAAGAGTAACTTCTCAGATTTATTTCAGAGTGTTGATACGTCCTGCTTTCTTCCCCAGGATACAAGAGAGGCTGTCGGACGTATCTTCAGGAAACCCAGTCTAGGGGAACAACACTTTTGGACCACAGCACAGAAACTGTTAATTTAGTGTCCCACTGTTCTACATGAAAATAGCGTTTACCGTAAAGAAGTTTATATTATTTATATTATAAGTTTGTATTATTTGTTTATATTAGGATTATTTTACATGATTTATGCGTTTAATACTTCAAGATAGTCTTCACTGTTATCCTGTTTGTCAATCAATTACATAATTGTATTCTGTTTAGAATGAGTTAACACTTCGTTTTGTGTTCATATTTATTCAATATACATTCAGATCAGCTTCACTTCCATTTAGTTCAACACCAGTCAAGTCACGGCCAGCAAAAAGCCTTCATCTTGAATTTGAAGAGG
>JBAJNP010008290.1:0-20566 GCA_036877545.1 Yasuhikotakia modesta | reverse complement strand
ACAGAGAGAGACAGAGAGAGAGAGGGAGAGGGAGAGAGAGGTATGTGTTGTAGTGCTTGTATATAATCTCTGTCTGTCAAGAATGGAAATCTACACTGTTCACTGGCCTGTACCACAGGTCTTTCATAAACAATGAAATATTAAGTGGCTGCTTTCTGTCTGTGGTATGGCTGAGGGCCAGACATCCCCAGCGTTGTGTGGCTGTCTGATTGTGAACAGGCCTCATCTGATATTAATGAAGAATGAGGCTAGACCGGTGAGATTAGTTCACCAGAACTTTCAGTAGAACTCTATAGCGCTTCCTGTTCAAAATGTGATAGATTATTATATTTGATAGATGCATTCTGACATTGTAAATACATCATCAAATCTTATCAAGTCTATTTGTATTGAGTTGACTAGAATTTATGAGTAAATAACATACAAAATACATAATAAATTAAAATAATGAAGTAAATAAATAAGTAGTCAGTAAGTAACAATTTCATTCTGTTCCATTTGTTTTGATAATATTTTGGTGTTTATTATGGGTGAACTTTTTTTAGTATTTTTTGCATTGTGACATTGTTTTTATTACATGACAATTAAGAATTTCCAAACCCAATTCTAATATATTTATTGCATTACTTTTGGGTTTATTACTGTACTGAACTGGGTGTGATGTCAGCGGGACGTGTCCTCTGTAGCTTTCGTGAAATCCAGGTTATGTTCTTGTGCAATGAAAGGTAGGGCTGTTTATAACAGCTATTTTATAGCGGTATATTGTAATAATATTAATAAAAGCGGTAGAATCATAGAGAAACAAACGAATAGATCTCGTTCCAGTTCGACCAATCACTGTTACGGTTTATCTGTTGCTCCGCCCCTAATGTTCAGACCATCTGTAATTACGTCATGTTTATAATCCCTCTGATTACGTACAGTGTGATATAATACAAGTGCTGAATAGACAGATTTTCCGGCCTCATAAACCCGCCTCATTGATACCATTTTTTTTTGTTCCAAATCTGATTATGTAAGTCGTGATAGCTGAATAACTCAAAATCAAAAAGGGCTTTATGTCGCTTCTCCACAGGTGTGGTGAGAAAGACAGATAAGAAGAGATGAATCTATTACTTATTTATTTTTGTTTTGAGGAACAGCGAGTACTCAGTGGTCTAAATGAGAAACAAGTGGTGTTTTGTTGAGCCTGCAGACTGAAGCTAGAAACGTCTTTTCTTGGAATAGATGCTGTTTTTGCTGAGTTGCCCTGCAGTCTTGTTTTATAGATTGCAACATAGTCATATACCGTCCATACAGGTGTTTATGTGGGGCAACTCGAAGTTGTGATAAGCAGGTTTCACGGCACATGAAAGGAGCATTAATTCAATGATACTGTTTTTATGTGTGTCATGTTCAGCTGTGTCTATATACTGTATTATTCCACTGTTTATTAAACTGGAGCATAATATTTATATACAATAGCATAGTAAGTTTTCTTAAATGTTTTTTTTGTCATCAGCATAATAAACACCTCAAAAGTGTGTGTGTGTGCGTGCATTTGTGTGTGTGTTTATATACACTAGTGTCTTGCTAAAGATAACTGCAGTGGAAGATTTTCCTGTATTTTTGTTAGATTGGATGTGGGTATTGAATTGTGTGAGTTTTCTTTGCCCCCTGTATTGCAGCAGCTGTGAGCACTCCCTGTAAAAATAACATCCACGGAAACTTCAGCTTCCTCTCATGGAAAGCGCTCAGCATCTACAGAGATTTGGTACTGGGGAGTCGTGGAGAGAGAATAAACACAGACGCGCACTATGTGCTGCAGTGATCTGTGTACCTGATAGTCTGCGTAAACCTGTAAGTGACACACAGTCTGTTAAACGGTGCGTTTTTCTGATCGTTCAG
The DNA here is from genome assembly GCA_036877545.1 of Yasuhikotakia modesta. Taxonomy (NCBI): domain Eukaryota; kingdom Metazoa; phylum Chordata; class Actinopteri; order Cypriniformes; family Botiidae; genus Yasuhikotakia; species Yasuhikotakia modesta. The sequence goes on along the minus strand of JBAJNP010008290.1, from coordinate 18,679 downwards.
CGGTGTGTGCGTATGCGTGCTATCGTGCTGTGCAGTTTGGGAGTGCCATTTCCTCCGACTGTCCACGTTTGTATGGCTGTTCCTGGTGAACCGCACCTCTTTCAGGAAGACAGATGCTGGACTGAACTGTTCCAATCAATGCGCTTCTTAGAATTCCTATACTGAATCCAAGTGCCAGAGAGAGAGAGACAGACATGGGAAGCTGGGTGAGAGAAATAGCCAGAAACATTGGCCGGGGTTGTAAGGATAAGAAACCGACAGAGGAAAAGGTGGATCTGATAATGAAGGAAAATAGTGTGGAATAGCTTGTGAAAAAGTCCAGAGGACAGTGCTGAGCAGACGAGACCTTATTGAGTTCTCAGCTATGTATCAATTTTGTCTCACATGCTTCCTTATGAAGTTATGAAAAGTTTTTTTTCCACAAAATGAAAATGGAAACAAATGTTTTTAATGAATGTGTGGAAATGTGTGTGGTCTTCAGTGTCTTAGCAAATCTGAGCACAGTTTGAGACATTGTTGAGAACACTTCTGAAATTCTCATGAGTATGTCAGGTAAAGCAGGATACAGCAAAGGTTCCCCGTATGCCTGCTGTTTAATCTCACCGCTGTGTAGGAGAAATGAGTGAGATATTAAAGAGATCTCATTTGTGTCACATTCATCTGGGTGAACACAGTTTCAGCCAGTCACTAAACTCTCAGTGTAATTTCATTGTGAAGTTCATTCACCTCCACCAGGCAAAGATAGCTGATCAGATGACTGTGAAAGTCTAACAGTTTAGTCAGCAAACACAACGACAGCAGATTATACAGGCAGAATCTCAATGTATGAACACTTACTGTACATTGTGGATCACATTTTGTGCTACACGTTTTATTATCACTGTAAGCACTATTACAGAAACTATAATTGCTAATATATAAAGAAGAATGATTGTTAGGAGAGAAAGAGGATGATACAAAACACATCCCAGAATCCTTTGCAGTATTGGTTTTGATTTGCTCTCTTCTCTATACTATAATGTTGACTTTAAAGGGCCCTTAGTTAAATGTTTTACACAGAGACTTTAATCAATGTTAGTGTCAATGAGTTTGAAAACTGCTCAGTCTGTATTCTCCTTTTATGTTACTATTTTTCTCTATTGTCACACCATATGGTCTAAAGTTCAAGGCTGCAAAACTTCAGCCAACTTGCAACACTTTCTTTGTGTTCAAAGTAGCAGATGCAGTCAGTCATAAAACCATATCGTTCCAACAAAGTCAACGAACAGGCGAACACAACAACTTCGGTTGGTCTACTTTTTTCTTTCAGAGGCACTACAGAGGGGGAGTGAAGGCGAAAAACACAGATTGGACCCTGAAACTGTTGTTCTGGTTTCTGATTGGCTGGCTGCTGTTGCTAGGCTTATGTCATTGTGTTTTTTTCACTCTTTCTTCCCCCGATCTCTGATAGGTCAGGATGGAACCGGTTCAGTCGAGGGCTGGGTCAGGCAACTTTTCTGCCACTTGTTGCACATCCGAAGGCTTGTGGTTTTAGCGCGGCTGCTCGTACAGCAGCACTGAAACACGCATTCACACAGAGGTGCACTTTTAAAACTCACACCCTTTCACACAGAATAAAGTGTTTCACTGGCAGACAGTCACAAACGGAGGCAGTTGTTGGCAGATGTTGCCTGTTTTTCTCACAGCTCCAAGAATTCACCTTTCCAACCATACACATATAATTACAAGAACTGGGGCACACTTGCACAAACACTAGTGATTTCCACACTTTTTGCACTTTTTCTACACCTTTTGTATTTTAGCTCTCTGGAACATATAATAGTTTATAAGGTTTAAGTGAAATTTTGACCTTGTGAAACAAAGAAGACAACACACATGTACGTACGTATGTGTGTGTGTGAAGTATATTGTGTGTAACATATTTTCATGTTTTAAGGAAAAACTGTATAATAGTATGTGAAATGTGAAAGAATAGAGGGAGTTTGTGTGTTTTTGTGAGAAATGCGTTTGGTGAGTATGTCTAGGCACGTTCCTCATGACTGATGCTCCTTCAGCATTCATCTCATGTATAATTCTAGAGTTCATTGACTTGCTGGATTGCTGAACAAGCTGAGCAATATTTAAGTTTCCGTCAGCTGTTTTCCAAACCTTTCACCTTTTTGTGTTTTGGTTTAGGTTAGTGTAAGTTTAGGTTAGCCTTGTGAGATAGGAGCTATTAGTTAGGAGTGATCGGTGTGAAACTTTTTGCGACCCGTTTTGTTTTCACAGATACGCGGTCCGGCCCGATGTTGTGATATGATGTGGGTACAGTAAAGCCTAAAGTTTGTTCTCAGATAATAGTTATGGCCGGCTTGTTTTTTTTAAAGAGAGAAAAGGTGTCCGACGGGCTGACCCTTCTCTTCTGTAGGTTTGCTGAGCTGTAGGGCTCGGTGGGCTCGCTAAACTCCCCCTCTCCCCAGAGAGTGCTGACTCTTGCTCTGCTCTGTTTACACCCCCAGCCCCTGCTGTAGGACGTCCCTTCAGACACAATGAACATGCTGAATAGTTGCTCTTCATCTCGTGAGCGATGCCAAATCTCATGCACACTGGACTTTATTTCCACCGTCTGTTTTCTGCACATCCGAAGGGAAAAATAAATACTTACCCACGTAATAGTGCAGGTTTATAAAACCAAAACTATTCAACGTTTGTGAACAAACACAGTACAGAAGTTCATGATGACAAATTCAAACACAAACAAGGAAACATAACAAGTGTGTGTTGCATCATCTTAAAAATGAGCTTTTTTAGTGAAGGGAACGATTTCTTTTTATATTTAAACATCATTTCTGGTGGGTTTGTGTTGGAAATATATGTTTTAAATGGATGCGTGTTTTTGTTGCGCCGGGAGAATCAAATAAACAAGGGATCAGGCGTTTATTCGGGGAAAACTGAACTCAATAGTCCAGTGCTTTGAAGGCAAACAAAACCACCTGTAGCGGGATTTTTTTCTGGGAAAACAATCAATTTGCAGCCGAAGGCGTCAGTTTATCTCGGGCGCTTTGACGTGACCGTGTGGCGTATTAAGCAGGAATTGATCCCGGTTGTTTTTCACCGTAGCCGATGCCGTCATTATACTTCACGTCGCCCGGCTTGTTTATTTCGGAAAAACACCCCGTCCTATTTTATCCTTATGTTTATTCTGTTTTAATGGAAACCGCAGTCGGAAATAATGCCATACGAAACGATTATGTAAATACTTCCCATCCGAGCCAAAGTTAAGCATTAACCAGCGTTTAAGCGATTTTCCCATCGCGGTATCAATAAAAAGAAAGCTAACAGAAATAACAATGCAAAGAAAATCACAAATCTAATCGCGAACTAACAGCACCGCTATTGGATCTGCAGGATCGGAACCGCCGTCCGAACTCACGTTTTAATTCCCCCTTGGCTACTTAGCCCGCCCATTGCCCCGCCTGCCTGTCGCTGATTGGAGCGACGTAGGTTGTTTTCGCCACGCGATTGGTCCGCGGCCGCGTCCGTCACGCAACAGCCTGTTATTTACCACAGGACAGCTAGTCAAAAGCGGCTCTTCTGCTGTGACGGAGCGACCGATGCAGACGCACAACTGAGCGAAAGCAAATGTGAAGCCAGTCGCTTTGTCACTTAAAGGCGTTAAAGCGCAACATGAGGCACGCGTCCGCATCTAACGAAACCACGGAAAACGCCTCCATCTCGGTGACGGACCTCTTTAAGACATGCCCGCAGTGCGAGCGCCTCAGTAAAAAGGTAAGAAAGCGGGTGACTAGCTGACAGCGAGTTAAACCCGCGACCGACGGGTTGCCGTTTAGTTGGGTCGCACTTTTTCATTGATCCCGAGCGGCGGTGAGAGTGACGGTCCGGTCGGCCCGTTTGCTGCAGTGCAGTCGCTCCTTTGTGCCGCGCGCACTGACGGCTGCCGTGTGTCTAGCGCCAGTCGCATCTGATCGACACACGTACGTGTTTGAACAGCAAGAGACAATGTCACGTTTTATGTTAAGCGTTTTTGCTTCAATCATAAAGCGATCATGAGAGATTCAACAACATATTCCTGCCCGGTTTGGCGATTTTGGGAATCATCCCATGATGAAAACCTTCGTTCGTAGGGATACATGCGTGTGGTTGGAGTCGCTCTTTGTCTCCGACACCTTCTGTAGTTTGAATGACAGGACATGAACTTCAGAGTTTCTATCGACTCGTATCGTTTGGTTTCTCGGTTTGGGAGAAAACCTTTATGGTTCATGCAGCTGGAGACATTTCTGGAGCTGGGAAAGATCCGGGCCCGATGCCAGAGTCATTTAGATAATCCTAGTTTTAGCCAGAAGTATCTCTTTATTCAGAAGCCAGAGGCTCCGTCTTTTAGACATGTTTGTAAATCGTGTAATCTTGTTATTTGAGGACGCAAACCATGTTTTAATCTTTTGTAGGACGTCGGGGTGCGAATCCCCAGACCACTGGGAAACGGACCAAGTAGATTCATACCAGAGAAGGAGGTCAGTTAGTCTTGCTACCATTTTATTATGTACATCCTGTTTGCATTGTTAGAATAAATGTTCATTCCCATCATGCATCATTATAAAATGTCTGAGATGTATCTTGTCTTTATTCCTATCACAGATTCTTCAAGTCAGTAAACTGGACGAAAGAACGCAGTCCATTTTTGAAGATGCCTTCGCGGTGCTGGGTCGCCTTGACAACATCTCCATGGTGATGGGGTTTCATCCTCAGTATCTGGAGAGCTTTCTGAAGACCCAGCATTATCTCCTTCAAATGGACGGTCCGTTGTCTCTGCACTGCAGGCATTACATTGGAATAATGGTGAGACCCTCAGCATTTGTTTACTGTAAATCTTCCTATAAAACCCACAGTGATGGATTCTTCTAAAGGTGTTTGTTGGTTTGTTTCCAACAGGCTGCGGCCCGGCACCAGTGCACATATCTGGTCAACCTGCACGTTAATGACTTCCTGCAGGTGAGGGGAGATCACAAGTGGCTGAATGGGCTGGAGGAAGCCCCACAGAAGCTGCAGGCTCTCGGGGAACTCAACAAGATCCTGGCCCACCGGCCCTGGCTGCTCACCAAAGAACACATTGAGGTAAGACCTTAACCTCACCGTCACACATGGAGAGATGGCCACCGCTGTTATGGGACAGTAATAAGCACATGTGTGTTAGATTTGATAGTTAGTGAGTGAGGTAAATTAGTTTAAAACCTTACATTTAAGCTCCATATGATTGGTTGCTTGGTGTTGTGTTCATGTTTTTGAGTTAATAAACATCTTTTTATGGATATCTTTGGTGTTTATGTGTTGAGAGGCAGATATGAAGAATTAGGGACAAATCCTGCTCCAGGAAAGCCACTGCCCAGAGTTTTGTTCCAGCCCTGAAGGCCTTAACTGGTTTGTTTATGCATGTGTGATGCAGGTTGGAGCTAAACTCTGGATAGCGGCCCTCCAGGAGCTGGACTGGAGCGTGTGTAAAGGCAATATCATCAGATGTCTTGTGGTTAAATGTTGTAACAGGCGTGTTGTTTGATTGGGCAGAGATTACTGAAGGCAGAGGAGCACAGCTGGTCCCTGGCTGAGCTGATCCACGCTGTGGTGCTGCTCACACACTATCACTCACTTGCCTCGTTCACCTTCGGTTGCGGAATCACCCCCGATATCCAAACGGATGGAGGCCACACCTTCAGACCGCCGTCCCTCAGTGGTTACTGCGTCTGCGACATCGCCAACGGCAACGGAACCCTTGAGGAGATGCTGGGGTACCACCAGGTGAGAAGAAGGGAGATGCGTTTCTATTATGGAATGCTTGTTGTGACCTCACTGTATACATACTGCTGTACTGTACGAGTGTTGACCTACATCCCTGTGTGTGTGTGTGTATGTGTGTAGGAGGCGTCTGGTGAGGTGGAGGTGCTGATGGAGCGCATGAAGCAGCTACAGGAATGTCGTGATGAAGAGGAGGCCAGTCAGGAGGAAATGGCCACTCGATTTGAGAGGGAGAAGACGGAGAGCATGCTGGTGGTCACCTCCGGTAAATGAGCTTCAGATGTCTCCTAAATGACAAACATCTCAAACCTCACGTGATATTTCCACAATGCATAGCCTGAATCAATTAAAACTGCATTAAATGGCATCTGGTTTTTCAGAAGATGAAGAGTGTGTCCCATCCAGGGACGTGTCACGACACTTTGAAGACCCCAGTTATGGCTACAAAGACTTCTCCAGGAGAGGAGAACATGTGCCCACTCTTAGAGTCCAGGTAAGAGGAAGTTAAGTCTCGTTTTCATAATAAACCGTGTTGCTCAAAGTAACTGAGGATAAAGTAACAGTTACGTTTTCCGTTCCTAACAGGATTATAGCTGGGAGGATCACGGATTTTCTCTTGTGAACCGACTGTATCCAGATTTCGGGCAGCTTCTTGATGAGAAGTTCCAGATCGCTTACAATCTGACGTACAACACAATGGCGACGCACCAGGGCGTGGACACCTCCATGCTGCGCAGAGCCATCTGGAACTACATCCACTGCATGTTTGGAATAAGGTGAGCGCTCGGTGTTCCACAAGTTTGGATTGTTTAAAACAATCATTAGTTGTTTTAAGTCTGCTCATTGTCTCTCTGTTGCGTGACAGATATGACGACTACGATTACGGGGAAATCAACCAGCTGTTAGATCGAAGTTTTAAAGTCTACATCAAAACGATGGTCTGCAGCCCGGAAAAGATTACCAAGAGAATGTACGAAAGCTTTTGGAGACAGTTTCAGCACTCCGAGAAAGTAAGAAAACCTTCAGAGAACCAATAAAAACGCAGTTTCTGAAGTAAATGCCATCTGTAACACTGTTACTCTCCCGCAGGTGCACGTTAATTTGCTTCTTATGGAAGCGCGCATGCAGGCGGAGCTGCTGTACGCTCTGAGAGCCATCACCCGCTACATGACATGAGCTGCTGCCCTCCTCTGCCTTTCTTTTCATTTCTTTTTTTACTGTTGTTGATGTTGCTATCATGGGACACTTCAATAAAAGTAAAAACTACAAAAAAAGAGGAAAAATAAAAAACCGTGGAAGGATAAAGAACGTTGGACGGGGGTCGTTTTGGAAAAAGAAGGAACAACGACTGTCAAAAACGCTGCATCACTTTTGTGCTGTTCAGCCTGCAGTGCCGAATCCGGCCACTGGGGGGAACTGAACAGACTGAGCCTCAGACTAGGGGCATGTAAGAGGACAGCCTGAGACTGCCAGCTTTTGGAGGACAGACCTCCTTTTAGTATTTCAAATGCATCTACGATAAGGTGCCGTATAATCATGTCTTTATGTGTGAAAAAACAACACATAGCAACTCCAGCGGGGTGCAGACCAACTGCACTGACATGCCCGTTTTGTGTTTATCCATATCGTTTTTATATGTTTGTTTTTTTTGTATTTTTTAGCAGTGGCAAAAGATAGAAGCATTACTGATTCTGCATTAACGCGCATGTTCACGCGCAGCACTGGCGACGCATGCTGATGCGTCAAGCTGTTTTTCTCAATCGAGAGGCCTCAATACACCCAAACCATCACCCAATCGTATAAGCTAAACCCAGAATGAGTGTTCGTGAGCGAGAGAGAGAGAAAGAGAGAGAGAGAGTGCAATTCAAAAGTTCTAGCTGTCTGAGCCCATGTAATAGTTTACTGTATGACATCACTTTGTGACATCATTTCCAGGGTGTGAATGTTAAGAGAAAAAATAGAAAAGAAAAAAAATCGTATCATAGGCTCTTTTGTTTTTTTTGTGTTGCATTAAATATATCAAGCACTTTTTAAAAACATCAAAATATGCTTCAGCTGTTATGTAGCCATTTTGTTTCGATGACCATTTCCTGTCTTTGGTTTGTATTAGTGATGCTCAGAGCAGAAAAGTCTTCCTTTAGTGACGCTCTTACTTGCGCTGAAATCTGCCTTATCTGTCTTCCCTCTTATTTACGGTCATCTTAACTCAAGCTTGTTATTTTGGGGTTTATTAACTAAATACCTCCTGTTATGTATCTTTAAATATCTAAGTGCTGTCTGGTGAGCGGGGCTTGGCCTTGTCTTGGGCTTCTAACTGTACAGACGGCGCAGTCGTGGGTTAAATAACGCTTGTTCTCATTTTCAGAACTTTAACCAGTGTAACTAAGCAATTCTGTTTTGTTTTGTTTATAGTGTGTTTGCGTTTTCTTTTTGTTTTCAAGCAGGGTGGATTCTCTGCTGTCTTTGTTTACTAAAACCAGTTAAGTACTGCATTCTGATCATGGCAGGACTAGTTGAGGGACGGTACTTTACGATGACATGAGAAGGTTTTAATCGGATTTCAGAGACTGATGTCAGTTACTGACGCTTTTATAAGAAAAAATGAAAAAAATAAAACATGGTATTTCAATGATTTCATTGTACCGCTTTAATGTTTTTTCAAAACAAAGTTGGTTCCCAATAACAGCCCACATAATTACAGTAAACAAACAACCTTCATAATCTGTATTAACAACAACAGGAATCTAAGCAATCAGAACATTCACAGTCATTTAAGAAACTCCAGTTTTTTATAGTATCTGTGAATATTATGAATAATAAACCTGTAGTTAATAGAAACTTTAGGACAAATACAGTCAGTGTTTTCATGCACAGAGACCCTCCAGCAGGGCACAGAAACACGAGGGCTGTAGAAAACGACCCCCTGCTATGCACTAGCGATTTTCTCACAGCAAGGATTAAAGGAAGTGACATTGTTGACCCAGGAAACAGTCCTTCACGCTGTTTGCACCAATAATGACATCTTCCCCTTTACGCTGCTGGTAATTTCCTTGAATCTGTGATTATAGGCTAATGTTATATGGAAACCACCGTGAGTTATTTGTTACTGTAAAAGTACAGCTTGTGAAACGTCCAGCTCTTATCTGAAAAAAGTCCCTTTGAGATTGTAAAGCGGAGTCAAACCGTTTCAGGCTTCACACACTGGACATGTGGGGAAACGGTTTAACTCATCACACAGCAGCGAAACTACATAAGTGTGTATTCAGATCACCTCCGGCAGCTGTGTAACCTGATTATTATTGTATTAATCGTAGCTGTGAACTGTAACTTTTAAAGTTAGAAGATGGAAGTGAGTGCCATATTATATCAGTTTGATGTGATTGTATTAAGCAAGTATGACAGTGTTTCTATTCTGTGTTCCTTACAGACTTTTCTGGAACTGTCTGTTTAATAAAGTCTTTGAGATCATTGTGGTGGTCGGTGAGTGATTTGTACAAAATTTCACCTCATGTTCACCATCATCTGAGCTGAATTCGGTAGCATACAGACCTTTAAATTGTGTTTTTCTATTTTGCGCAATTCTTGGTTATAATACCAAACAACAGAAGGTTAAAAGTGACAGAGTATTAAAGTGCATCATACACACTGGCTCAGATGTGTGTGTGTGTGTGTGAGATACAGAAGAGCTTACTGACTGATGCCAGTCATGTCTTCAGTATGTAAACGTTGTTTTAACCTCTCAGCTACAGGCAGGAACAGCAGCTCCCAACAAGCTTCCTGAACCTGTCTGACTCCATCGTCTGAAGGCCACTGCAAAAGTTCTCGGTCTGTAGGAACCAAAACATCCGCATTTAGCTCTTACGCATTTAAAGTGTGCTAAGCGTCCAGCTAACAGTTTCAGGTTGTAAGAACGCTTCCCTAACGTTGCCGTTAGTAACAAAAAATGTTAAAAAAATAATTGTGAAGATTTTTGAAAAAGTTGTTTTAACTATATTGCTTGGTTATATGAACGTTATTCAAACATCTTTTCATTCTTTGAAGTTTCCACTAATGTTTTGCTATATGATATATAACGTTTGCTAACGTTACTTTGAGAAGGTTTGAGAGAACATTTAAGGAACCTTAGCCAATGTTCTGAGAATGTTCACCTGTGTAGATCTGTAGGATCTCCAGCAAATCTTCAGAAGGTTGCAGCTCGGCGTCTGAGGAGCAGTTCCACAGATTCTGACACAACACAGCAGCCAGATGCCAGTCCTGAGAGCCGAAGACCCGCAGGCAGTCGATCAGTCTGAGAGAGAGAGAACACAACATCTCACATCCTACAACAAACTGCTTAAGATCTGAGTTTTATCTGATATTTTAAAACCTGTTTTCAGTGATTATATCATTAATTATGTCTTGGTACTCTTTAAAATGTATTTTATAATAATATTGGAATATTATTATTATAATAATTATATGTCTTGACAATTTGGTAATTGTATGAAAGTTAGTATTTTTGCATTGAGGTTACTTGCGTGTGGTTCCCTCTGCCCTCAGTGTGGCTCTGTTCTCCTGATCTGCAGATAAATTAATGAGAACCCCGCATGCAGAGAAACACACATCTGGGTTCTTGGAGTCCAAAAGGGTCACCACAAACTGATGCACTGAAGACACAAACAAACACTTAAGACTCTACAGGCAGAGGGACGTTTGTTGGGCATGTGGACGGAAACACACCTTTATGTTCCATGATGAAACGCCTCACGTCTTTGATCTGAGAAAGATTTCCAAACACACGCGTGGCCTCCAAAACGCCCTCCATGCTGGGGCCCAATAAGAGCTTCAGTAACACTGCAGTGACAGAACCAGAGGGAGAGAGGTTACAGAGGGACGACCGACAGGCACAACCGCAGGCTGTTTCACGCTCATCTTACGCTGCGAGATGAGTCTGTGCTGGGAACGGACCACCGAGCTCTCAGACTGGTAGAAGGACAGGTTGTTGATGGTGGCCACAGTATTAACCACTAGCTCCTCGCTCTCCTGAACACACCTGGACTCTGAGGCACAGAGGAATGGAGAAAACAAGGTCAGTGTGGTGTGTGTGTGCAGCTGTATCTCAATGTCCATTCACACATTCTTAATCTAACAGCTGAGATCTTAAAACAATCTCATTTTGTGCTTATCTTCATTAAGATTAACTCTGAAGAAAATAATGATCTATTTAAAACCGTTAGAATGACTAAAACAGACTTTAGGCCGGTAAACACTGAATTCCAATCAGGTTTCACTTCTTCTTTCTTTCTATGTTTCCTTTTATTTTGTGATAATGTGAAAATGAAGCAGTCAGAACTGGAGTGTGTGTGACTGAAATGAGATCCTGTATTTCCCGTTCAAAGTGTGGTTTTACTCATTCAGTGTTTGTGCGTCACGCTGCCGGTGTCTGCGTTTCCAAACACCTTTTGTTGTGGTGAACGCTCTGTCATTTTTATATTTCTCAGTCTCCTTTTTCATTTTCGTCCTTCTCAATTTCACATTTTCATCATAACAGGATGTTAATTAAACCAGCGCATATGAGAAACTATAACTGAAACATTTTCTCTCAAACTGTCGCTCATGTTTTGAAAGCAATGGCATCTTTACTGTCCCACAGATCTTACAGTAATTCCGGTGACAGTTTAATTTCCTGTTTTCACGTTCTAAATATAAAATCCTATCAATCTATCAATTCTAGGTTGTAAGAACATTTCCCTTACGTTTCTGCAAACATAAAATGTTATTTTAAATGTTCTAGGTACATTCATAACATCCAGTTTTAGATTGCATTAACGTTACTGCTTGGTTTTCCAAATGTTTTTCAAACGTGTTTTTAATTTTTAACATTTTTAAGATGTTAAATATGATATATATAATGTTAAAAAAAGTTTGACTAATGATACTGCATGAACGTTTTGGTAACTGAGAGAACTCAGCGTTATGAGAACGTTCCCTGTTAGTTGTGATTTCACTGGAATGGAAAGTCTCTCTGTATTTCAGAAAGGAAATCTTACCACCTCCTCAGCACAACATACCTGCTTGTGAAACTTTCTTATGCCGACCCAAAGTTTGCTCCCATTGCCTACAAACCGCATCACAGCGTCTCTGAGAACCCCAGGCACCGCAAGCAAACAAGAGTCACGCATAACAAAAATAGGCTGTGGGAAATGATAACTTTACGGTCTGCTTGTTCTCATCTCGTCATTGGACAGGATGCAGTAACTTGTGTGTACCAGTAACTGACGTGGAGAGAGAGAGTGTGTGAACTGCAAGCAGCTGCAACACTGATGCAGGGTATTACCTGTTTTAAATGCGAAGCAAATTAAGGTATCATTCTATGTGTGTACGCAAAACAGGAGTCACTCCAGTATTTTGGCAGCTGTAAACTAGCAACATGGATGTCAAGAACTTAAGCTGGTTGTGGTTAGCTATTTTAAATAACCTGAATTATTTTGGAATTTGGTTTTAATATACAATGTTCTCAGATGTTGGCTGATGTTGGCTAAAGGTTTTGTCAAAATTATGAAAAAAATGTAAATGTTAGGCAAACATTCCTACAACCTAAAATTCTTGCTAAAATTGTTGAACTCTGTGTGTATAGATTAGGCACTCAAAATAGAAGCGACAGCTGTAGGAGTGCATGTTGTGTTTGTGATGTTCGTACCCAACACTTGCAGCAGTAGCTGCACACACAAAGCGTTGGCAGCCAGCGATGTGCCCACAGTGCAGTGAATGGCCAGGTTGGCCAGCAGTCTGATCAGTTTGACCAACACGTCGTCTCGTTCGGGGGCGGCGAGTTGCTCAGAAGGTGATGGGAATGTCTGATACATCTGGAAAAGATCTACGAGCACATTTATCCCTCCTTCCTCCTCATACACTCGCTCTCTTGCCTCATTGCTCTTGGCTGTCAGATTTCCGAGTGTGAACAGGAGACGGACAACCAACTCCTGCAGGGAGAGAAAACAGGTTGTGCACTTAACCCTGAGTTCAGGCCATTTCTAACCCTGGGTTAAACAGTTCCACAGACAAACATTAAAAATGATATTTTGAAAGTAATGCTAATGTTCAAAACAAAAACTCAAACATTTTTCACTAGAGTGTTTTTTAAAAGCTGAGAGACGTTCCACAAACATTGTGAGAACGTTTTCTGTTAGCCAGGTCATCTTCCATGAGTCTTCAGGACAGTTTGTGCCTATGGGAAGTACAGGGTGGGAGAGGGACTGTTTATGATAGCTAGTACACAGAGTGAACTGTGTTTATTCTTTATGAGATTAAAAACACATGACCTCATAACTCTTAGAGCCAGCAGGCAAGACAGAGAAGCACATCTGAACTGACTGTACCGAAATAAAACACACACCCACACCAACACACACACACACCTTCCTAGATCATTGCTCTAGTTTCACTTGAGCACAGAAAGCGGAACACCCGCTCTATAGGCCCCTGTGAGTGTGTTTCAGTGTGTGTATGCAGTGTGTGTTGACCCCACACACACGAGTTAAACTCACCTGTTTCCTGCTGTGTTTGGCCAGCAGCTCCAAAAATAGACAACAGCAGCGTGGCGTCTCAGCAAGCGCATAGCAGCACTCGGTGTAGGTAGAGAGTTTGCTGGAGAGCAGATGAGAAACAATATAGTTACACATCAGATGTATGTTTGTGCAGCAAAGAGGAAGTTATTGTTGTGTGTTTTTGTAGCCATAAGACAAAAATTTGACCTGAGGTTTGAAAAAAATCCTCAAAAATCATCGTTGTTCCAGACTGCAAATTATTTCTCATAAAAGTATTTAATCATAAACAGTTCTTTCAGTCACACGGAACAGTTCATCTCCTAATGCACTGTGTACAATTTACCATGTAAATACACCAAAATAAGGGGCATTTTGAGAGATTTTTAATGAGGCAGGAACTGTATACAGTATGTACTGAGAATTACAATCATCAGAAATATTTTTCCTGGCTCTGAGTACCAGACGCTTGTTTTTACTTACGTGTACAACAACAAAACAACAATACTTTCCTTACGTTTTTCCAAACGTTTTCCTAATGTTATTTTAAAGGTTCCAGGAACTCAATGTCCAATTTTTTAAAAATGTTGTATTGAATTATGTAACGTTTTAAAAACATTCCACTAACAATGTTTTTGAGAACGTTTTGTACTAGTGTTACTGTAAGAACGTTTTGTTAACTGTGAGATAACTTTCAGAGAACATTAACTAACGTTGTGAGTTGGTTCCCTGTTAGCTCCTCTCACCTGAATATTCGGGCCACGTTGACACAGATGTCGAGGTCACAGCGATGGTTCTCCAGGATCCAGCACAGGGTTGAGAAGCTCCTGGTGGACAGGAAGTTGGGACGGGACTCAGACAGGTCAGCTACGTTCCTCAGAGCTGCAGTGACCTACAGAGGGTCCAGAAAAAGATTTAAACATGTTCTGCTGCATTCATGGCTGTATGTCACGCTGGCTTTGTTCAGAAGATGTCAGTGGAGTGTTTTAACAACTGTAAACGTTTGAATAACGTTCATATAACCAAGCTGTAATGTTAATACAATGTCCAAAAAGTTCCTAGAACATTTAAAATTGGATTGTGAAGTGTTTATTACCCAATGGAAACATTACGTTATGTTCTTACATCGTAAATTGTTCGCTGGGCAAATGTTTAGCCACCGCCTAAGGGACACAGATGCATATAAGTGCTTTGCCTTCCATAATCAAGCAAAAATAACAGGAGGTTTTTGTAATGCCCTCATAAATCTCTCCATCACACTGATTAGGGTATGTGCAGGTTGCCTGCAATGGCTGCTTGGCCCAATGGGCCGTGCTTTCATAAGAGCTCTCATTTCCTTCAGCCAGCAGCTAATGAGTGGCACGGCTACTGACGCTAAACATCAAACCATGCGTGCCGAATTCAGGAAGTTTGTTTGGGAAGACTTCAGTCATTCCTGAAAAATGTACTTTGGGCTGGAGAAGCACAAAGCAAAATATGGAAAAATGGAAAAACAAAAGCAATAACAAAAGCAGAAAAAGAATATTAAAAATCCAGCCTCTGTTTTAATCCCATGTAACCCTGCCCCTGCAAAACGCTCATTTTGTTCCATTTCATTCCCAAAGCAGAGTTCCGGGAAACATCCGGGTGGGGTTGGAACATGCAGAATTCCTTCTGTTTTCAAGTCTCAGAGACACATAAGAGTTTTACCATGTTTGCATTGCAATCCTATTTCTTTATCTATGGTAATGTGTAACACAAAGCACTGTTCCAGCACTCGGGGGAAACACACACCCTCAGTCGCTGTGGAAATGCATTGTTTGAATGCACCGGGGTTTTAAAGCAACGAGGAGGAAGATTTTGTTAAACCACAGAAAAAAACTGAAATCCTTAGAAACTGTTCTGTGGTTTTTCGTTTTTTAGTGTGTTTGTGTACGCAGGGTCTAAAACGACTGAAAAACTTACTGGCCATATTTGTTTGGGTTCGTTCTAAGGCCTCACCTGTACCAGGATGTGTCCCGCGATGGTTTGTTGACCCTCCTCTGACCTGTGATTGGTGACGTGAGATGAAGCTGAGGATGTGCTGTGTATCAGTCTCTTGGACAGCTGCAGCAGGACTCTGATGAAGTCTTTTCCCAGCAGCAGACTGGAGAGGGCGCTGTTTCCCGACAGGAGCTTCAGTGAGCCCACGCAGTACAGCACAGCCTCACTTCTGCTCCACACGTCCTCACACTGCAGCAGAGACAGAAGCGAGTCTGTGTGGAGAAACACACACACACACATTGTTGTTGTAAGAACGTTTTCCTAACATTTCCAATACGTAACAAAAATAATAAGTTGTTTTTAAAATGTAACTTTCTTAGAAATAACATTTTTGATATATTTTGATATATATATATATATATATATATATATATAGAGAGAGAGAGAGAGAGAGAGAGAGAGAAAGCGAGAGAGAGAGATAATATGATCCATTAGAGATTTTAAACGTTTTACTAATGTTACTTTAATAATGTTTTTGATAACTTTGACAGAACTTAAGTAAAATGTTAGCCAACGTTGTGAGAACGTTCCACATGAATTAAGGCTGACCTAGGATGGAGCTGGAGAGGAACAGGGCGTCATTACTGGAGTTCCGGCTGACTTTGAAGACGAGTTTGCATATGTTCAGTAAGTTGTTTCCACTCACGTTGAGCTTGAAATATAAACATTATATAAGCGTTTTTTATACAAAGCTTTTTAAATGTTAAAGGTGTAAAAATGTGTGTCTATGTACTCACTGCCAAAATGAGATCGGCTAGCGTTAGGTTGAGCCGGTCCGATCCCACATCTATGAGTCTGAAGAGTGATCTTAAGATGTTGGACCTCTTTTTACACTGCCTTCCCAGCATGCACCTCTCCTCCAGAGCCCTATGAAGTTCAGCGCACGCATCGCACAGCCGCCCCACAATCTCCTCTGACACACCGTCACCTACAAAGATTGTTTTTGTGAGAGATTAGCAGTTTATGTTGTGGTGCACAATGACCCACAATGCCGTGCATCTAATAGGTAACGGTGTCAAGGTCTCAGTTCTGAAAGCATATCAGCCACAGCATTAGCTGAGGCTGCTTCTTGTCAAACTGTTTCTTTGAGGGCCGTTGGAAGACGAGTAACACAGTGTCTTTTATTCAGATGACCTGATGTGTGTAGAGTGGGCCTGTGACATTTCACTGACATTTGGCCCACATGTCAACACCCACTAACACGGCCCTTCACGCACGCCCACACGCATTATTAGTGTGTGTGTGTGTGTGTACAACTGTGTGTGTATGTACTCTTTTCACATGCATCAATATTGTATGTTTGTGTATAATGTGTTTTACATTACAACATTTAATCTTAAAGCATTAATCTTTAATCTTAATGCTAAATTACAGTTAACTCTGTATAACTCAGCTAACAATCCCAGACTGTAAGAATGTTTCAACATTGTGTTTTAACATTTCCATGAGAAAAACTCTGTAATGTTTTTAATATTTAACGTTTATGAAAACTCTGTAACTCTGTAATGTTTTCGAAATATAATATATAACATAGAAAGGTCTAGTATTCAATATAATTACTATAAGAATGTTTTGGATAACTTTGATAACTTTTAGAAAACATTCTGAGAATGTTTCCTGTCAGCTAGTTCTGATATATCCCGAGATCAGTGTGAATCAATTTAATTTAAAGTGAATGAGCTTTTTTCAATTAAAAACATAAGCAGCTGTTAAACTGCCTTCAGAAACAATAATCATTCCTCCTGCATCAGTTGACCAGTGTGTGCGTTGGCCCTTTCTTAAGCGTTTTCATAAGCTATTTTTGCTAAAACAAATGTTGTTTTTCAGTTCTGTTTCCAAGATGGCACATTCACCCCAGCGGCACCCTCCGACGACACCACAGAGAGCTCGAATGGTACTTCATGCATGAACTGAAAGGCCCTGACCACAATAATATTTTATATGTATATTTCAAATGAATTTCTATTGTGTTTTGAAAGTGCTTAAATATTTACCGCTATTAGATTGCATTTCACGCTTCTTTTCACCCCACATGCTTTGACTTTAAACGCTGGACGCTGTGCCAAGCTCAACACAGCTCTGTTTTTCATTCCTCTGCATTCAGATCTTGTGTTTTCTTTCTTCCTGCAGTTTTGCTCGCACTCTGGGACACATTAAAGTGTCGAAATGCAGTTCCTTTGCGCAAACTTACACAAGACCAATATTCAATAATCCCAAAATTGGGAATGTCTTCCACAGGTCATTAAAATAAAATTTGTTTGGACTGTCAAGAAAATGCATTAGATTAAAGAGTCTTCCTTTATATGTGAAAGCAAATCCTGATATTTTGACTTGCTAATGAAGTTCCTTTGAATGAATCTTGCTACACAAACACACAGCAGTCTTGATATGATATCAAAGCAGGCAGAACGAGTCTCTTGCTTTTCAGTGTCATCTGAATTAGTGAGAATGAAACATTTGAGAATGAGTGAGAATGAAACTGGTTCATGCTGAGTGATTTTGTCATCACCTGATGTAAAGGACTCAATTTCACGAAGGCCAGGAAGCACCACAAATTCATCCGTGTTACGATTTTCATCATCGCGCTCTCGCTGAGCTTCTACAGCTGAAAGACCTGGAACCATGTTAAACAAATGTATAGATAAATATAATGACAGACAGATGGACGCAGGCAGACACGGATGCCAGATCTTGTTTTTAAATAAAATGCATGTAAATACAGGATGTTCAGCGTGGCGTGAAAAGGTCAGATTTTCACACCCACACGTCTTTCATTAATATCTCTTCTGTTGGAACATTTGCATTATGGATGGGCTACAGGAAGCAGTGGGTTTGAAAAACAACAGATCAAACTGTATCAGCTGCTGCTTGGTTAAAGACGGCTTGAGAAACTGCTACAGCAAACGCGGTTTGGGTTTCCTATCCCATCAGATGTTGGTGGTCACTGGTTTTGTAACATTGTGAAAGCTTTGTTTGTTTATCACACGTTTACCAGAAGCATCATCGCTTTCACGTGCAGATGGATGTTCGGTCGATGCCGCAAAAACAATTGCGAGAATAAAACGTATGACTGCCGTTTCCGTGCATGCAAACAACAAACCTGGTTTTGATGCACTGGATACATCGGGTCTGACTGACTGTGGCACCCTGCTAGTGAGAAACACAAAAAATAGAGCACAAATGAAATTGTGTTTCAGAAAGTGTGAATTAAAAATATTGCCATTAAATCCTAATTTTTTTATAAATAACTGTAACTGTAGAATGACAGTCAGGTTATGCAAGAAATGCTCAATATCCACCATCATAAAATAAGTAAGTAAATAAATAAATGCATCACAACACATCTG
>JBAJNP010008289.1:0-20571 GCA_036877545.1 Yasuhikotakia modesta | reverse complement strand
GAGTGAAAGCAAAAGGGCCAACAAGTGCTAAGCATCTCTGGGAAGTCCTTCAAGACTGTTGGAAAACAACTTCAGGTGACTACCTCTTGAACTCATCAACAGAATGCCAAGAGTGTGCAAAGCAGTAATCGGAGCAAAAGGTAGCTACTTTGAAGAAACTAGAATATAAGACATGTTTTCAATTATTTTACATTTTTGTTAAGTACATAATTCCATATGTGTTCATTCACATCTTTGAATCTACAATGTAAATAGTTGTGAAAATAAAGAAAACACAATGTTGAATGTGAAGGTGTGTCCAAACTTTTGGCCTATATATATATATATATATATATGACATTATGAAAATTGTTTATATGAAGGGGAGAGATTGGCCATTTTCCACTGTCAGACTTCTGTCTGTTCTCACTGCTTATTCGTTCCATTCAATGCCGGTTGGGCCGGATGTTTCATTTTCCACTCTATGGCTGATAACTAAGCTTCTCTTTGGAAAGGGTTTTTATGAAGGGTCAGTCTTAGCCTTGGTAACGCAAGTGTTAACAGAGGGTATAGGATGTAAATAGTAACAATGTAATAGAGGATGATCAGATATTTTAGATGTTTTTATGATTACTTGATCTTTACCTAGCTAAGTAACAGAAGAGCACAACACATAGCAAGGTAACAGGAGAAACATCTAGGGTTACGTATGTAACCCTGGTTCCCCGAAGGTAACGAGACACTAACAAAATTCTATGGGAGTGCTACCAGCTTTGATGCACTCTGAACAGGGTTCAGAGTTGAACAGAGTTGTCTGACTGAGCGTGTCAAGAGCCTAAGGTCTAAGATGGGACGCAGACCCCCACCCTTCTTGGGAACAAAAAAGTAGCGGCTGTAGAGTTTGCCTGAGCTGAGGAAAGACCACAACGATGGCCCTTTCCTTAATAGAGAAACCACTTCTTGTTCCATCACCAGTGGGAACAAGAAGTCCCACCAGGGTGGGGAGGACCCCTCTGAACCCTGGTGGGTGAGAGACAAACTTAATTCTGTAACCTAGTTCTAAGGTACCTCATAACCCAGTCTTCCCACAGGGAACCCCCCAGGCTTTCTAAGCTTCAAGACTTTCGGTCTCTGACTCCTCAGTGGGAGAGATATGAGGAGCTAATAACCTTCACTGGGGGGTAGAAACCGCAGTGTGTGCTTCCATACCCAGAGAAAGGGAGGACCTGACGGGTGAGGAACGAGATAGGGACAAGTTCATCTCAATTCCCTCCATCAAATCTATCTGTTAACCTCACTAATGTAGCTGCCATTCCGCCTCAGTGGAATTGGGACCAGCACCACGAGGTATGCTGGCGTGGGCTCCCTCCTCAAAGATAGCCCTTCTGGAGCGGAGCACTCATATGCTTAGTATCTTGCAATGCAGGCAGTCAGCCCCCCAAGAGCTGACTGAGCGTGCTCTGCTTTCAAACAAACAACACATAGAGTGTGTGTATCCCCACCCATAATACAACGCAGGCAGGGAGGAACAGTCTAAAATGCTCACTTGAGCCTCTTGTCTTTCCCTTAGCCTTTGGCATTCTAACTTAAATGCTCTACCTCCCTTGCTAAATACACAAAGACAAACAGTTCGACAGTCAATTTTACAGAGTGCTTCGCTGAATGAAAGAAACTAACCTGAGTAGCGTATCGCACATGCCTAACCCCCGTCTGTGACGCCACGCTCAAAATTAGTAATTCAACATGCCCGTCGAGGGCATTTGGATGAGACACATGGTTTTAGCCACATGCAGTGTGGGGACACTGTGAAATTGAACCTTGTAAAATGTTTAGTAAAATGCTATTGGTATGCAAATGTATGTTTTAGTATATAATTATATAAATGTGATGTAGTACAGTAACTGTTTATGTGCTGCAGTATGGAGAAGAAGACGTCCAGCAGACTGGATCTGATGGTAGGCATTTCGTCACCTGTAGGCTCAGACTCTGAGCTGGATATTATGAGCAGAGCTGTAGAACTCCAGGAGAAGTTTGATCAACACACGTGAGTCTGACAGTGTGTCTGGGGAAGTACTTCTTTAGTCCTACTTTGAACAAAAAAGCACTTTGTTTGTTTGTATCAGGCTTAACATTACCTATCCTTCATTCATTCCAAACTAGCATTCTGTGTGTTCTGAGCTAAAGAGATTAATGGGCAATCTAATCTCTGTCACAAACAAGATTTGATAACGCTAACCATAATGCCTCCATAACAAAGTTAACGTTGACCTAGCCTACATCTAATTTAACAAAATGTATATTTATACTTACAATGTCTGCTTCTTGGTAGAAGACTGTTGGTCGTGTATCCTCATCAAAACCAGTTGCCTCAGAGTAAAAGTTAACATCTAGAGGTCCTGGTGCGCTACAGTAGGCGCCTGATGCTACAATGTTTCTTTTCCATTCTGTATGGATTTCAGATCATTTGCTTTAGTAGTGTAGGCAGGGAGGAGGTTTTATGGCGCCTAAAGCAGTAGCCAAATTGGTTAACTAGCGGCTAACAATGTGAAATAAAATTTAGCACATCATGTTACTTAGCACAGTCAGTTTCTTATTTTTTCGCAGTGGCGCCACTGCTGCAGAATGTAGGGGAAACGTGTTTGTGTGTGCCTGAACAGATGACTAATTGTTTTGTGTGTGCAGAGTTGCACTGAGTAAAGATGAGGCTCTACTGAAGCAGCTTCTACAGCAGGAAATTAAGAAGAGAGAGTCTCTGAAAGCAGCCGAAGCCAAAGTCATGCGCCTGAAAGAACAGCTGTTGGCATCAGAGAAGATTGTCAGTGCCAATAAAGTCCTACTCAAGAAACTACAGGAACAAGTATGTCAGAGAATACATGAGAAAGCACATTTGTGAGAGACTTGAATCTTTTGACTTGTTAAAGAAAAGTTGTGCTGTTACTTATGTGACTTGCTCTTTAATAAATAATTGGAGAATCCTAAACTGGAGTGTTACAACAGCGTTTTAAAACACAATAGCTATATGTGAAATATCACACTGAGGTGGTTAAGTACTTGGTTATAACCTTTTGATACAGTGTATACAGTATGTGCAATATGAATACATTGTGGACATAGCAGTTAAGTTCACTGTTGTAGTTGTCGTGATATCTGTATCATTTACACTTTATAAGAGCTGCTTGTTTCAACTTTTATTTTGACAGCTATTCCTTAGCTGTCTGTCATGGAAAAAATATATAATGGGTAGAAAACCGTCCATTGGAAATAAACTTGCAGCAGTTGACCACTCAGGTGTTTCTTAACTTCTTGAAATGTTAAAATTGTAAAATTAGGAGGAATAAAGGTGTTTTGTGACTTTGCAGGTTCACAGAGTCCAGCACCGTGTTTCTTTAAAGAAGAGTCAGTCTGTCAAACTGGAGAGAGATCTGGCTACAGTGCAGGCGGCGACCACTCCTGCTGCCTTAAAACGTTGCAGACCGGTTGCCCTGTCTTCGGTGAGCCAGAGTTTAAACTGTTACTCTGAATAACTAAATGTATTGTTTGGTAACAGTGTAGTTTTTGATTGCAGCCAGTAAAGGTGCGGCATGTGGATTACTCAGACATACATTACGCCAAGCTGATTGCACAGAAGAAGCGTCTGCAGCAGCTGGAGTCTGAATATGCATTGAAGATTGAGAAACTGAAAGAGGCTCAGGCTTTACGACAAGCCGAGCAGCGGCCTCCTGCTCCACAGACATCTAGTGCCCTGTTTGCTGTACCTCAGCCCTCGATGCATGACCTGACACAAGACAAGCTCATCCTTTCTAGTGAGGACCCAGAGGCTGAGGAGGATGAACAGACTCCTGCTGCAATGACAGCTGCTAACCGCCGCAGATCCTTTCGAGAGTCTGGCTCCTTTACCAAACCCAAGCTGTGCCATCTGGAAATGCCTGCTGCTTCCCTCACGCCTGTCAAACAAACTAAAGCCTCCTCTTGCAGTGCAGCCAGTCTTCCAGAGCTGCTCCTGGGCTTGAACGTGGAGGACCTTCGACAGCGGTACCAGCTAAGTGCTGGACTCTCTGAGATTCTGCAGGAAGAGGTGTGCACACTCAGCTCTGAGGGCCTCAAGACTCCTGGGAAGGTTAGAGTTATAAAACCTAGATTTCTGACTATAGTTGGTGTCAAATCTGGGTCACTGTGTAGTTTATCTTGACCTAGTGTGTAGAACCTAATCAGAACAGTGGGATAGGGAGCATTGTGTTTCATTTAGCGCCTAGATATAAAAGTGTGAAGGGTTAAATTTTTTTTGGCCCAAGCACTAAAAATGTGTTCTATTTAAAATTGTCAAATATAGATACAGGAAGTCTCTAATGTCTGAAAGTGACATGTTTTTGTTAGATCCCATCACTGGTGAGGAGTGAACACACACTGCAAGCCATGAGCACAGCTATCATTGCAGATCCAGGGGAGTAATTGGAGATTAGCTGCCTTGTCGCTGCCTAGTAGTAGCCTTTGTCACTAGTCACAAGTACCAGCGAAATTAGCCATTAACCCGTCCATACATATAGATACATACATACATGAATTAACAAGAGTGGGGTAAACAGAAGACAAGGATATAATGAAATACAGCATTACATTTAAGTTTATACCTGCTGGCACTGGAATCGAACTAGCAACCTATCTCACTAACCAGTAGGCCACAACTTCCTCTCACATTTAGCATCACATTTGCTAGGTTTTAGGCTCATATTTAGCATCAGAATCAGAAAGAGCTTTATTGCCAAGTATGCTTGCACAAGGAATTTGTTTGTGACATTAGCTTACATATTAAAGTATACATATGTAAATATAGATAGACAAAAGAATGAAAAAATGAAAATAAAAAAATGAATTAAGAAATCAAGAAATGAGTGGTATGTACAGTATCTTTTGGTGATACAATAATAATAAATGAGGTTATTGCACGTTTTTATTACAAGATGAACAAGCTGTTTATGAGGTGGATTGCCTGGGGGGAAAACTGTTTTTGTGCCTGGTTATCCTGGCGTTAGGGGCTCTGTAGCGCCGACCAGATGGCAAGAGCTCAAAAAAGGAATGGCTTGGATGTGAGGAATCCAAGGTGATTTTTTTTTGTGCTCTTTTCCTCACCCTGTATGTATACAGTTCTTGAAGAGTGGGCAGGAGAGTGCCAATGATCCTCTGTGCAGTTTGTGTCTTATTTAGCATCACATATTAGGTGGTACCTGCTGGCACTGGAATCGAACTAGCAACCTACCTCACCAACCAGTAGGCCACAATTTCCCGTGAATGTAACCTGGTTCCTTGAGACTATGATGCAATGATGAACTTGCTTCAGGTGCACCCAAGTCTGAACACATGTAAAATCAGGTTTAGACACACTTAGGTCCCTGTACAACACATTTGGACCATTGCGCCTGCCTTGAGCCAAAGTGGTCACAAACACTCCTTCATATTGTTATTTTGAGTTTGATTCATTGGTCAATAAGGGAGAAACACAAAATGAAGTAAATTTTGAAATATTTTAATAATACCATTAGTGTGAATTATTTGGCCATGATGACTAGTACATTGTACAGTTATAGCCCTGGCCTGGTCATTTTAGAGTGACTGTGTAGCTTCAGAAAGCTCAGAATATACCACTTGTATATTCATTTGTATATTCAGTTTTATTTATATAGCACTTTATACAATGTTACATTGCTTTAAAGCAGCTTTACACAAAATGCTAAGATACATTTAGAAATCAATAAACAAATAAAAAACATTTTGACATTTTACCCAATATATGGTATTATTGCAAATATTAGCAATTTATTGATTTTAAAACTGTCTGATTTTGTTAAACACTAAGGAATGTTACAAGCAGAGGTGGCAGAATGTTACCTATTGCAGCTATGATGTCACTGCTTGACAGAGCAGGGAACCAAAATGGAATTAAGATAATCTGGTGGTTGGTAAGTATATTAATAGTAAGATTTATTGAAGTCCATCATAGACACATTGATCTGTCACAGCTGGCTACAGGATTGGGGAAAATAAAAGACAGACAGACTTAGACAGAACAGCACATCTGTACTTATGGGGAAGTGTTCCGGGTTCAGTTACCTAATTAAGGCAGCCTAACAACCCCTAATGGATTTGAGATATAAATCCATATGAGTATGTGTAGGCTAGATTAAAAAGGTGTGTCTTCAATCCAGGTCTAAATGGACATATTTTATCTGTCTCCCGGACAACACTGGGTAAACTGTTCCAGAGTTTCTGTGCCAAATATGATAAAGATCTACCACCCGTGCTTGATTTTGAGATTCTTGATATTATCAGCTGGCCAGTTTTCTGATATTTTACTTTTGTGTCTTTGCAGGTTATACAGCTGGATATTGACCCAATTGCAGCTTATCAGAACCGAGTGGAACCAAAAGCAGAACCATTTGGACCATATCATAGTCCTTTACTAGTCTTTAAGTCATACAGGTTTGTTGATCTGAAACAACATTTATTGCTATCTGGGCTGTTTTAGTCACACACAGTAAAATGTTTTCCAAACCTTCAGGTTCAGTCCGTATTACCGCACCAAAGAGAAGCTCTCTCTGCGTTCTG
Source organism: Yasuhikotakia modesta (assembly GCA_036877545.1). Taxonomy (NCBI): domain Eukaryota; kingdom Metazoa; phylum Chordata; class Actinopteri; order Cypriniformes; family Botiidae; genus Yasuhikotakia; species Yasuhikotakia modesta. Next base: position 13,992 of record JBAJNP010008289.1, on the reverse strand, counting down.
TGACCTACAGTAATGTAATCCAGCCGAAGAAGAGTTTTTGTCGCTTTGATCTGACTGGGACATGTAACGATGATGAATGCCCGTGGTGCGTTTCCACACATCAAAGTTTGCAGCCATACTTTCTGCTAGGCTGTGTCGCTGATGTGACTTGTGTATTTCAGGCAGCACATGAGAAACTGCACCCTTACAGACAGCCAGTTATTTCAGGATATTCTTTCCTATAGCCTGCCACTGATTGGCTGTGAAGAAAGCGGCAGCACCAGTGACATCAGCAGTGCCACAGGTGACATCACATATTGCGGTTCTGAACAATCAAAAGCCTTACTATAACAATAACTATATGAGCATCTACACAAATTCAATTTTGTTTTTAGACCACTTCTTAGTGTTGCTTTGCTACAGCAGTAGTTTGTTTACAAATACATTTGTATTTGTATTGTAATAAATGTATGTGTATTAGAAATACTTGCCATTATGTGCAAAGCCTACCTCTCATAGTGGTCTATGAGGGATTAACGTATTCAGATTGCCTGCTAAAACAGTATGCACTTCTGACACTATGCAACATTTGAGAATTATAGAAATGTAACCAGCATGACCTTTAGTAAGCAAATTAATCTACTGCCACACACGTAAGCAACAGTGTACCATCTGTTAACCAGTAAGTTACTACTACACCAAAACACCTACAGTAGCAAAACACTGGTAATATTATTTATTGCACAGATGGAAATTTGGAAAATACATGAATAGGCGTTGTAGGAAAGTGTTTTCAAGTAATCCTGTGAAATCCTTGACATTTTATTACATATGAATTTTGCTGCATTTCTTTCCAAAGCAACTTGCAGTATGTTCAAGTTATACAGTTTGTCAGTGGGTTTTTTGGGGAATTGAACCCACAATCTTTAACGCTGCTAATGCAATGATCTACCAACTGAGCTGTAGGAATCAGGTATGAAAGAAGCTCATGATAAATGGTCATCACAAATGGTCATCTCTGTTGTCTACAGAGAAATACATCAAAAAACTGTTTGGGGCCAATAAGGACCGGATGGGAACTGACCAGAAGGCTGTTCTGCTTATGAGCAAAGTCAATGAGAGCCTAAAACACAGTAAGTGCTCATGCAGAGATGGCGCATCTTTTTTTGAGGGCTTTAGTTTGGACTAGAGTCTATGGTTGACTGTTTCTTTAGATCCTCCCTTCACTACATTTAAAGTCCAGAGGAGATGGAGGCCTGAATGCCAGAGACTGAAAACGGACCAGGAAGATGAACCTCACATAGGCGTCACTATTCCAGTCCAACACGGTCAGGATCAACACTACTAATGGCTCTGCAAAGTGGAATGTTATATTCCGTTTGTGTCTTGACGATTTGAAGTGTTGTCTTGTCTGTTAGATGGTGATGTACGGGAACACTGGTCAGCTGATGTTTGTGTCACTCAGGACGATAAGAGATATTTTGACAGTGAGACTGATGACATTAGTAACCTGGAGACCAGCGTGCTGGAAAGTCCCAATGATGTTCAGCTGTGGATCAAACTTGCCTTTAAATACCTCAACCAGAAGGATGTGTGAGTCACTAATACCCTCAATTCAAGTGGATTGTGCTGTTACTTAAATAAACTTATTATACTTGTTTATGAAGAGTTTGGTTTCAAAATGTGATAAAAAAATCAAAATACAGCTAAAATAAGCTTCATGTTCAGTCTCTTTTCAAGAGTTGTGTCAAGTTCGGTCATCAATTTTTAAAAAAGGGCGATAACTACTGTGTTTACCTACACTGTTTCTGAGCTGATGAGCCAGTGCTCGTTTCATCTATGGGAAAGAAGTGCAAGCCTTTTAAAGATGATCATAACTGGAAACATGAGAAAAATGTTAATGCCGGAAAAATACAGCCGATTTCTCTGGGCTTTTCATATGTGTGTAAATAAGAGAAACTTTTATAACAAGTAATTTCTTTGCAAGTGATAATATATACTATCACTGTATTATGGTTATATGTTTGTCCACTCTTATACAGAAAATGAGTTTCTATTGAATGAATTGAAATCTATTTATAGCATTTTGGGGGAAAATGTGTCATGATATAACCAATTTTGGGAGAAAAAAACGTTTTGTTTGTTTAATGTTTAATAAAAATATAGATTTGATTTTTATTACAAACACATGATTATGTATGACAGAAACAGAAATGAGTAGTTTTCCTACTTTTTCGGGAAAGAAAACACTGTTTTTTCAATTTAACAATTATGGATTTATCCTGTTTTGGAACCAAACTCTTCATATATACAGTACTATTCAAAGGTTTCAGGCATGTGTGGGGAACAAATGCTGTAAAGTGAGAATGGTTTAAAAAGTGTAAGGTTTATGAATGAACAAGAGAAATCAAAATCAATATTTGGTGTGACCACTCTTTGCCTTCACAACTTTTACACTGAAGATTGTCTTTATTGACATTGACTGTATGTTTGGAGTTTTTGTCCTGCTGCAGAACACATTTTGGGCCAATCAAACACCTACCTGATTAAACTGCATGATGGATAAGCATCTGGCCATTTTTCTTAGCATTTAAGGCACCAATCCAGAACGCTTGGCCCTATTTCCACATCAGAGATATGGCTTTTTGGCTGCAACTGTTCCATGAAGACCACTTCTGGTCAGACTTCTTCGGAAATTAGATGGGTGTATTTGGATCCCGCTCATTTCTGCCAGTTGTGAGCTGATGGCACTAAGCTTGGAAATAAGCTTTTAAAAATGTTTTGTATCTCTTGTTTCCTTCGCTGACCTTGTCTTTTTGCTGTGCTCAGAATTGCCATGGTGCATGACTTGTGACATGAAACTGTCTTCTACCACCTCACCTTGGTAGCAGAGTTTGGCTGTTTTAAACTCTGCTACACAGTTTTAAGCCTCTACACATCTGTTTCTGTTTCAGTTAATGACCGTTTTAATGTACATGTGAAATTGATTATCATTAGCACCTGTTTGCCATAATTCATTGATGGTAGGTCTGAGTGTAAGCCTCCAAAACCCCAGACTTTGCAAGGGTCCTGATAAGAATTGATGTTTTGAAGGCAAAGATTAGTAACACCAAATATTGATTTGATTAAAATTTTTCTTTTGTTTGATATCTTACATTTTCTAAATTGATTGTAAAACATTAGCATTAGGTATAATTTTGAAAGCCTTTTTAGTTTAAAGGATTTTTGTTGTACCTGCCTAAAACTTTTGCACAGTATGGTGTATATACCCGTACATACATGGATACATACACAGACACAAACACACATGTATGTATGTATGTGTGTTTTAGAAGGACATTCCTTAGTTACATTCTGTAACTTTTATCTCTGTATTATTAGTTCTTAACATATTGAAGATGCAGCCTGTAGTTTACGGGCCTCCTCATTCTTTCACACTGATGTGTAGCAGATTGCTTGTACTAAAACCTCCCGGTTTACTATATCTGACACTGCATGCAAAGGAAGCAGTGACATAACTTGTCCTGCTAAAAATTAAAAGGTTAGTCTTTTAGAACATTTACAAGGTTAGAACATTTACATTTAGTCTTTAAGCACTCATCCAAAGCGACTTACGGTGTGAGAACATAGAAGCAAAATGAATGATTATGATCATTTACATTTATTTATTTAGCAGATACTTTTATCCAAAGTAACTTCAAGTGAGGAATATATCAGCGAGACAACATAAAGGGGCAAATAGACACTGGAAGTGCTCAAAATACAAGTTTTGGAGGTTGCTCCGAGTATTATAATCCCCAAAATAAAAAAGGGATTGAATGAAGTAGAAAAGAATAGGAAAAGAAGATGAGGTTAAGTATTTACGAAAGAGATGGATTTTCAGCTGTTTGAAATCTTTCAATCTTTCAACTTTGAAGATTGACAGAGGTTCATTTCGGATACAGGCAGGAAGATCATTCCACCAGCATGGTGCTGTGAACGAAAATGTTTTGGAGAGTGATTTTGTGCCTCTGTGTAATGGTACCACAAGCTTTCGCTCCTTCAGTGAGTGTAGGTTTCTGGTATGAATGTAGCCACGTAAGACTGAGTGTAGGTAGGGGGGTGCTGAGCCTGTGAAGGATCTGTAGGCAAGCGTCAACACTGAGTTTGATGCGAGCAGTAAGTGGTAAGCCAGTGTAGCGAGATGAAGAGGGGTGTGACGTGGGCCCTTTCGGGTTCGTTAAAGATCCAGATCCCTGAGTCCAGATCCTTCATCAGCTGCCCACAACTTACAGTTTGATAATTAGCATCTAAATGCCAAATGTGTTGCAGTTGTATCTTAAAATATTTATTCAAATACATTCTTAATTAAAATTAATTAGAATTATAGCCTGGCTTCATATCTTTTATATGTATACAAATGTCTTTGGTCAAATTAAGCTGTAAAATAATAGTTTGTTTAAATAGAATGGATTTTTAAAGTTATCAACAAAAAAATGATTTTTCTCATTTTCAATTTGAAAAAGTTAGTAGACAACCATAACTCAAATGGGTGTATCTTTAAAACCATTAAAGGTTTGGCTTTGACTTGGATATCATATCATTTTAAAGCTTTTGGTCTCCTCAATTTGTAATATGTGACTCATTTTATCAGTCTCTAATACTACATCCCTTATGTCTCTCTGTCTGTCTCTTTCTTGGCTGTCTGCTTGTGTGTCAGTAGCTCTGTGTCTGAGTGTTTGGACGCAGCATTAAACACACTCTCTCGTGCTCTGGAGGATAATCGTGAGGATGCTGAGGTGTGGTGCCACTATTTGACGCTCTTCTCACGACGGGCCAGCAGAGAGGAGCTTCAGGAGATGTGTGAGATGGCCGTGGAACATGCACCACACTATAATGTCTGGTGGACAGTGAGTTGAGCACAAACCCTGTTCAGATTTGCCCTTGTGTTTGTGTAGCTGGAACTAACAATGTCTTTCTCTTTCAGTATATGAGTGTTGAGTCAGGTTTTGAAGGTAAAGATTATGTATGTGGGCGTCTGATTTCACACCTGCTGGAGACAATGAGTGACGGTAGATCAGACCTGGGATCATTTCAGCTGCTGGAGACGCTGATGTTTAGAGTTCAGCTTAGTGTGTTTACAGGGCAACAGCACAACGCTCTCAGCATACTTAAGGTTTGAGTCTACAGATCACCAGACACATGACAGCATCACTTAAATCATATAAATGCCCTGTTCTGGATAAAATCTGAAAATCTAGAAATCTAGAACAGGAGGAACTTTGGTATGTGCTAGTCAGCAAAAGAACACTATTTTTCACATGATGTGAAATAATTTAGTAATCTATTATATGATCAGTAATGATTTATTTGTTTTCAGATTGTTTTATTGTGTTTTGTTTATTAGAGCGTGCTGTATTCCGACTCCATTACTGCTGGCTATTTAACTGTGGCACACCGTTGTTTGATGTGGTTGTCATATGTCTACATGACTGAATTCAAACGCCTGCCATCAACTCTGTACGACCCTGCCAACTCCAACCCATCCAGAATTGTGTGTACAGACCCATTCCTCATTCCTTGGAGAGCAGGAAAGATCCAGACATCTACTGATGACATTATCAGTCTCTTTAAAGGTCAAACACAAACGCTGTTTCCTCAATACTATACTTATGATGTATAGTTTCAGCTTTCAGCATGTTATCCGTTATGTGTACAACCAAAATCTTGTCATTTTATAGCATATAAATACTTTAATTTATATGTAATATTAACATATTTAACCTGTTTGGCCAACTTTATGCTCTTTGTTTTAATCGCTATGTGTGTACAGAAAATCAGTCCTGTCCACTGATGGCTGCATAATTATAACTGCTGCTGAATAAGAAATGTAGCAAAACACATTTTTTTGCTGTCACATGTTTGCCTGACCCTAGCTGTTTGTGGCTGTGGATGAGCGTTCCTCATGATCTCTGTCTTCTGTAGATGCTTTGAAGCACTGCACAGATGAAGGCTTGTCCTCCAGTGAGCAGATCCAGGCCTGTTTTTCTCTATACTCAAACCTCATTCATCTGTACAGGCGGCTGAACAGGTACAGCATCACCACAGGCTCTGATCAGCTTATGATCCTGCATTGCTGTTTATTGACACAGTAGATGTGTATTCAGATATCAGGAGGCTGTTGAGCTGTGTGAGCGTCTGCAGGCGGTGTGTCCGCTGTACTGCCCTCTGCTGGAGATCACCACTGAACTGCACCTTTCCTCAGGACATGCAGATAAAGCTGCAGTTGTGTTAACACAGGCTCATTCTGACAGCCTGTCTAATGCTCGTGTGTTTTACCAGCTGATCAAGTGTTTACATGTACAGGTGAGAGTACACGGCACAACAGCTTTCGCTAAATGCAAAATCAGAGTGATGTTTCCTCAGAGCACTGTAACACTCATTTCTGGAAGTTTGTGTCTGTAGGGGAAGAGCAACATTATGGAAGGACTTTTTAAGAAGTTTATGTGCTCTTTCTGTAAAACTGTCCCGATTCAGCTGACATCTGTAGATGTACTACGGTAACATCCTCACTGACACCAGAGCCTCCATTGTGCTTAAAGATACACCTGCAGGAAAAATTACAGCTTAAACATAAGCTAATGTGTGCTAAAGACTATAAACATCATCCTGAAATTTCAAAAGTGTGGTTTCCAGACTTCAAAATCACAGAAATGTAAAAAAGTATAAAAAAATCTCCTGCAAATCTGTGTATGGAAGTGATTACTGAGCTTGAGTGTGGAAACTGTGGCAGTTTTAAAGAGGAAGTTATAGATGAAGAGTGACGCCTGCTTTTTTTATTGCTTTTGGTACCATGGAATCACACTCCTGATAAAATGTCAGATTTCTATTTGAAATATTTGCTTAGAGTCATTTTAAAGAATAACATTTCTGTTCTTTTTAGCCATATTCTTGGCATTCCAACTGAAGACCTAATGAGAGCGCCGATTCTCAAAGATGATGTGCAGGAAGTGTTAAAAGAGCAGCTGGCATACCTGCATCTTATTCACTGGTGTGTCTGCTCTTGCTGCCTTAATGCTCCTCCTGCTGTCTGCCTCCTCCTGCTGTCAGCTCCCCTGTCTCCTCTTGCTGTCAGCTTCTACTTTTTGTTGGCATGGCTCCTTCTGTCTGCTCGGCTTCTGCTTTCTGCTCCTCTGTCTTCTCCTGCTGTCTGCTCCCGTCTTTTTCTGCTGTCTGTCTGCTCCTGCTGTCTGGTCTTGCTGTCTGTTTGCTTCATCCGTCTCTTCCTATCCGTACCCCTCTTGCTCTCTGCCTTCTCTTGTTGTTTGTCTGTTTTCCCTTGCTTGCTGCTCCTCTATTTTCTACTGTCTTACTCCTGCTGCCTTCTCCTCTGTAGAACTGTCCTCCTCTGACTCTCATTCTTGATTTGATGCAGTTTCTGGCAGTCTGTGTATGGCAGTGTGCGAGAGGCCATTGATGCATTTGAAAAAGCTTTGGGATCCATTACAAAACTGAAGTTAATTCACAATCTCTGGCTAGAGTAAGTATAGTTCATAATAGTTTACCTTACCTGATTTAGGAGCTTGTAAAACAAATTCTTGTTCAATTATGCATATTCATTATTGATTATGTATTCATGTATATTAATGTTGTTAAAAATCAACTGTGGTGGGTAACTGTCAAATCGCTAGGCAGTTTGGCAGGTTGTTTTACAGATTGTTTACTCTAATCTGTGCAGATTTAGCGCTCTGTCAGCCCATCTGTCGATATGGATATTAAATATAGCCAAATTACATAGCTGCATTTTTGGTTCACTTTAGCACAGTCCTAAATAAATCTGTGCCGTTGCCATTATTTTTCTTGAATAGCCTAGACCCCAAAACCATGAACATGAGCTATGCAAAATTATCCCTAGTTTTAAAAAACAACCATGGCTGGTGGGCTACAACCAAGCAGGATAAAGGCTAGGCTCAAGCACGCCGCAAAACTAACCAAACGTACACTTGAGATTCTAATACAGAACAAAAAAAGACAGAAGAAATAAACTCGCTCAAGCTGCAGGGATGTGGGGGAGTCATTATTTATATTTAGAAGAACAGACACAAGAAAAGCTACAGATAGTTCACAAAGAACACGCAGTGAACAAAAAGTAATAATGAAAATTCAGCTGCTAGCAGCAATTATGGGTAAGGCATTTAAGGGGGAATATTTGTGGATATCACTTGATGATGGGTTTATATAATAGATTTACTAAGCAAAAGTAAAACCACTTACAGCAATATCATATCCATTTTTTACCAATAGGTGGCACTGTCACAATTGTGTTGAGACAGGCTGGATGTGTTGCTTAGTACCGCAGGGTGTTGAGACAGCATCTTGCCATTTAATATCTTGATCTCTTATTTGAGAACCATTTGTCAGGAGTCAGGATTAACAAACCTTTTTCAGGAGTGCCCTCTGAAAAGGATGCATGCAAAATTTTGTGCAAATCTGATGTATAACCTAGGGGGACTTCAGAAAAGTACATAGATGCCTTTTGCCCCATCCTATTTGTATGCATTGCTAATGTATGTGCTCTATTGAGGAGAGTGCTACTTCATTGTACAGCTATTCATTGTATTTTTTTGCAAATATTTTAACCTGTTCTATTCTATTATTTTGTGACACTGCACTATACAAACACAGCCATTGCTGTCATCATTGTTTTGTTCAGGAAACTCCAAGACATGCTTCCACACACCTCATTAGTATCTTTAAATACCTTCTCATGCACTTTTGCATTGATAATCTGATTATGGTTTTGAATTCAACTGAATGGTGTAATCCAGATGTAATGCATGTCGAGGGTTACAAGTGTCTCTGGACACCAGATTTCTATCTAAAGAATTTGTCTTTTCTTCCCAGTTATCTGTCCTTTAGCAGCAGTAAGGTGTTAGGGCAGCAGCCGAGTGTTCGAGAGCAGAAGATGTTTACAGGTCTGGTACACAGATGCCTAAAAACTGTGCCAACCAGATTTACCTTACCCTTCAGTTCTTCACAGTACTGGAGCTGCTTTACATTTCAGAACAAGGTACATAGTTTGTTCTACTTACTCATTACCTAAAAATTTCATGTATTCATTCAGCATCAGCGTTCATCTTGCAGTGAGACTGGTGTCTGAAATACTGTCGCTTTCAGACAGTGGAGAACAACACATCCCACCTGCTTAAGAACATTAGACAAGTGCATTGCTTAGATTTAAAGTTAAATGCTTTAATGATTGAACTTTATTCCATGTTGAAGAACTGACAAAAAACCTTATTTAGTCAAGTTACAATGTATTTGTTGCAATGTGACTCAAGTATTTCTGGGTTAAGAGGGCAGAAACGATATGAACATGCATTGCATTTATGCTTTTATCCAAAGCGACGTACAATTGAAGGAACAATAGAAACAGTACATATAGAGGTGTTTGTCATGCTCTGTCATTTCTTGTGTTTTTGCCTGTATGTGTTTAAAATGAAAGCTCTTCCTGTGTGCATTGCAGATTGTTTCATTTTATTTGGGTTGTTTCCCTCAATCCCAACATGCCTTTGTCCTGGAAAGACTTCAGCAGATCATGCCCAACAACACTGAACTGGCTGTGAGGTATCACAGTCCTCCTGGATATTTCTCACTAGTTGTGTTCTCCTGCTTTATTGAAGCTGTAGCAATCTGTCTATTTAGTAGAGGTCTTATCTTTTAAATGTATCTAAGAGTTGGCTTGTAAAAGTGTTTACTGTTATTTAGGTTGCTGCATCAGGAATGGAAGGATGGAAGTACTGAACATTTTAAGTTACAAAGCCGAATGTTGTGCAGCACCATCCCAAACTGTCTGCCCATCTGGAAAATGTAAGTCCAGACTTGCTTATATATCAAATATTAAAAATTGAGTTGAAAAAAATGGAATCATATCTATCAATTTGTATAGCACTTTTTTACATTGGTTCAAAGCAGCTTTACAACAAAATGCTAAGTTAAATTCAGACATTAATAAACATTGTGTAGAATTTGTTTTAATTTTTATTGTTATAACAATTTATGGTGTTAAAATATTGTTAAAGTCCTTGATTCTATTACCGTCACAAGTTGCTTTAAAGACATAGTCACAGATGCACAGATAGACAAAATACATACAAATAATAAGACAAAGGAATGAAATACAATATGCACACAAGTAATACTAGAATAGTAATAGTAATGTTAGAATGAATATATTGATAGTTAATACTGTAATCAAAGTATATGTCAGCAGTCACCCAGTAAGCAAGCCATCAGGGTGACTGTGGCAAGGAACCAGTGAAGAATAAAACTGAATGTTTTGCCTTCCTAGCTTAACTGGTAGAGCATTGCGTTAGCAGCGTAAAGGTTGTGGGTTCTATCCCAGGGAATGCAAGACAAGTTTTGGGTAGCATTTTGTGGATACTTCTAGTGTGACCTGTTTGGGTAAGAAAACCTGTATGTTTAAAAACAAAATCCTGTCACATACTGTTATACATATTCCATATGTTAGAAACTCATGGTGAATGTTAGAAACTCAAAATTTAAAGGTAGGAGTTAAGCAGGAGGAGTTAAGCAGCGGACATGTGCCTTGCTGGTTGTTTCTCATTGTACATTTTATTTGGGATCTGTTATGTTTGTAGTGTTTTGGACTTCACCTCTCCCTGTGAAATTTCCTGGTACATATGGAATATGTAATAGAGAAATTCAGTGTAATGGAATTTATTGAACTGCTGACATTTTATTAATTTGGTTAAGACTGTAAATCAGGTATTTAGGTGTGGAGACCAGGAGGCAAGCCTTTCTTCTTGGTTGTGGTTATTTCAACACATCACAAATACTTCTGCATACATTTTCCACAACCATGATGTGTGATGGTGAATTTGATGTATATTGTTGTGTTTCAGAGCCATCGCTGTTGAGAGGGAGCAGAGGCACCGAGCAGAGGTGAGCATGAGCAAAGGTCTGAAGGGTTTGCTCATATGTAAGCACTGTGATGTTGTCTGTGGAGAATGCAAATGTTTGTGAACTGACTTATTTTCTGCTGTGCTGTATTTGTGCAGGTTCAACATCACTATCAGGCTGCGCTCCAGAAACTTCCGCAGTCTGCTGCTCTCTGGAAAGATGTGAATATCCTCTTGAACACACACATTGTCCCACCGCTGTTTTATGCTTATAAACTGCCCTGTGACTCCCGTTTGTTTTCTTTCTAGTATTTACTGTATGAAGCAGCTGAAGGAGGTAAAACTGACACACTGAAAAAAATCATTGACAAGTGCCAAGAGTTGGGAGTGAGTCTAAATGAGCCACTAGGGTTAGAGCCGAAGCAAACAGAGTGACACCAGAACATGAGTAATGTTCCATCAGAGTAGTCCAGACTCCCCTGACACACACATGGGTCTTAGGGTAGACTAAAGCAGAAAGCCAGTGAAGACTGACAATTTCTGGGCCTGTACGTAAGTATGAATTTGAATCTGGTGATTCTTGTCACTTCCCTGTTGGTTTAGATTTGCTTGTTTTGTTTTGTACACTAACACTTTTAATTTGTTTTATTTTCTTGAATGTTGCATCATAGTTGTTGGACTGTGACTGTTTTAAAGGTGGCTTCCTTCTCTAAGTAAACTTTTTCTCATGGTGTCTCAACCATGTCTCGTCAAGGATGACTAACACTTTTTTTTTGAGAGTTTAAGGGCTCAGCACAAAACTTATTTTATTTTCTTTCACTCGTGGATTGAATGGCTGTTAGCAGTATTCTGTGTCCCTGTATTGATGGAAACTTAACAGACTGCCAAATATCATCACTCAAAGACCCTCAAATATCATCACACTGTTCATGTACAATTTTTTTCTTTCACAAATAAAAAACAAAGCTGTGTGCGTGTGCGTGTGCGTGTGCGTGTGTGTGTGCGTGTGTGTGTGCGTGTGTGTGTGCGTGTGTGTGTGCGTGTGTGTGTGCGTGTGTGTGTGCGTGTGTGTGTGCGTGTGTGTGTGCGTGCGTGTGCGTGTGTGTGCGTGTGTGTGTGTGTGTGTGCGCACATGTTTGTTTGTGTGTATGTGTGCATGTGTACACATTATAAATACAACCTAGTATATATAATGTGTATATTTATTGTGTGCAGTTACACACACGCTCACACAGTAATTAACATTCTAATCTAAATCTGTTTTTCTTTCAATTTATAATTATTTATATTGAACAATTTTTTTTATCTGAATCTGTTTTTCTTTCAATTTATAATTGAATCACATTTCTATTAAATTATTTTGTACAAAACTTTAGAGTTGTGTGTTCATTTGTTCATTTAGTCTCATTTGTCTGTATGGGGAAACCTTTGCATACTAACATAAATACTCCTTATCGTAGAATGTTAAGAAGTTGGTCTTCCCTTGTATGCTTTAAAAGAACATTTTCAGCTTGCTTTTCACAATACCTCTTTTCAAAAGCTTTACAGAAATGTCATGTTAAGACCTGAATAGCTTATATAAATTTAAACTGTAACTTTATATAAAGATAAAATGTATATTTACATTTTATATACATTTATATAAAGATAGTTTAAATTTAAATAAAGATATGAAGTATAAATTACACACACGTGTAACAAATGCAGATGAAATGACTGCCTTTGTGATAATTAAAGTGTCTATATATTTACAAAAATGTACAAATATTACAATCCATTCCATGAGATTAAAAGATTCCATACATGTAATCACTGCAGGACATTGTTAGAGTGATTTCTTTCTAATCTACATAAACCAAACAAATGTAAATGTGTAGTTAAGTGAACAGAAACGAGATGAATTGGCACTTCTTGGCTACAATGGCCAAAAGATTTAGCAGTGTCACACTTAAAAACACTCTTTAACCTCTTTAAGGTCCCACTAGGGTGAGGGCTTGTCTTATGCCTGTAAGAGTTACAAACAATTGGAAATAACTTGAGGGTTTTGGTGTGTGATTAATAAAGGAAGGGATGGGTGATTTCCTCACACCAGAGGCTCTTATTGAATACATTCATTGTTTCTTTATTTTAGAATAATATTTAGAATGTCAGAAACAATGAATTAATAATAGACTTTATAGTCTATATATGATTTGTTTTCTAAAAAGTAATTAGTTGAGTGTGAGATTGTTGCTATCAAGGCTTCATGGTTGTCGTGGTGACAGAAATCAGACAGGATGGGTTTCCTGTCTGAGGATGAACTGCCAAACGGACACAAATCAAGAGACAGAGGAAGAGTTTTATGATGCATCTCCTGAAAGAAAAAGGTGTGTGCCAAAGAGGATCAGTTTCAGTGATTATACAACTAGAGTTGTTTTGTGTGTTTGCATCCATGTGAATTCATATGACAGGTCAGTTTGTCTAGCAACAAAATTTAGACAAAGTTTTTTTTTTATTAGACCAAAACCTTCCAACATGTTTGACAGCAATTTGTCCTTTGAAAGCCACATTTCATCAAAAAGTTCATTCATGCATTCATGACATCTAGACTAGATTATTGTAAAGCATTATTAGGTGGTTGCCCTGCAGTTACAAAACTGCTGCTCCAAAGTACTGATGTTCTTATGAGAACCCTGTGCCATATTTGCCAGGTTCTGTGATCACTGCCCCAGCTGCCTATTTAGCACCATCACAGTGTGTTAGATTTCAGAATTTTCATGTTTCCTGTTTTTTATGATATGCAAAGCTGCTTTAAAACAATACAAGAACGTAAAAAAGCATTATATAAACAAATTTAATTTAACTTAATTTAGTTATTTAAAGGTTTTTTCAGTAATGCTTATTCTTAAACATATGTTTACATTTACATTGCATGATTAGACACACCAGAGACAATAGCACAACAGGCAAAAGGTCGGTATTCATGTCTTCCTGTTGTGGGTGTAGCTTCCTTTAGTAAAGACGTGTTGTTTCACCTCCGTGTCAAACTACACTTCATATTTTATTGTTTTAATTTCATCAATAATCTCTACATGTTCCTGGAACAACATTCCTGTCTTAAAACTGCACAATT
>JBAJNP010008288.1:0-20576 GCA_036877545.1 Yasuhikotakia modesta | reverse complement strand
AAATACACAAGAAATGCTTAAATTCTGATGCTAAAACCTCCAGAAGGTCTTGCCCCATTCTACGCACAAAAGCATTTTTACATATACATTTTTACAACAAACTATTTACTGCAGCAATCAGGAGTGTGTCAAAGATACAGTCCATTGTGAACGTTTGTCGGAGGTGTTGTCAACAGCGAACAATAACCCAGAACATTCCTGATGAAGACAATGGCTGATAATGTAGAACCTGTACCAAAGCAAGATAAACAAACCCAAGCAAGACAGATCTGAAGTAGGCTAAAGGCATTCCCAGTGTAATAGTCCGTTGCTGCACTCCCTGTGCCCAGAGTAACTCGGATTAACCCAGTGTGGAAAAAACAGGCTAAGTAAATAATGTTTTCACTCTGCAGTTTAGACTGTACATCATGTTCTCAACAGGATCTTCAGATTGTGTCAGTCAAATCAAAAGTCAATTTTGTTTTACAAATGTTTTATTTAACACAGGTTATGCAAAGGAAATCAACAATATACACGGCTTGAGTTTATATCTATTCTTAACAATAGGCTTCAGCTCTGCGTGATGTTTGTAAACATTCACTGCCAGGAATTTCATGAAAATTCTGTGCATCTCATGCCTGACACGCCACAACGGTGCTTAGAAAAACACCTCTGCTGGTCCAAACAGGTTTAAACATGTCAACCGAACAGCGCAAGGAGAAGACCAAATTTGGCTAGTTTATGAATTAAAACAAACTACACAGTGAGGATCATAAAATACTGGAACATTTAAATCCAGCCTTTCCGGAAGATTTTAACTGAGGAGCGCTCGTCTTGAGGCTGTAAAAATGGTTTTATATTAAACTTAGCTGAGGGCTTCCTGCATGCCTGGCAACGCATGACAGGGGTGCTGTAACCCTGAACAAAACTGGGACTGATTGACAACAAGCACACTTGCTTTTCCAAGCTGTAAAGATGTCCTGGGAACAAACACAAAAAGGCACTATTTATATCCTACAGACAGAGGACACGACCAGAACAGGATGCGTCCACATTATCAGGGACTGTCCAGGAAAATTAAACAGGCTGGACACAGTCTTAGACAATTTATGGCAGGCATGTGTTTCCAAGGTTCTATGCTTTCAAAGCAACGTGTGATTTTTTTTCTCTGAAACTCCCCCAGCTGTATGCCAAAGGTTTTTCCTCAGGCACATGCGCTAATAATGCAATTCTTGCAACATCGTGCAGTCATCTGCTATAAACATTTGCATGCGCTGCATCTAAAAGGGCCTTTGGAGTAATTCATGTAATATTTAGAACAGGTTTTCAGTCCTAGCAATATGACTAAACAGCTCAGTGGTGAGGAGACCACCTAATCCTGGAATTATGACTCAGAGGGACGAGTGACATCATTTTGTCTTCATCTCAGACTCGTGTAACATGCACAACGTGGATGGCCTTCATTTAACAGGCAACAGTGCAGTAACCTTAAATAAATGGTAAATGCATATACAGCCCATCATTGCTCCCTATATTTAGCTCAATTTGGGAGTCATGTATTTGATCTCCAATTGTTTACACCTTTAATCATTGAAGTTATTTGCAACTATATTCAAATCTGCAACAACAACAACATCTATTTTGATTTTATATACTTGCATATATATTTATATTTACAAATACATTTTGAAAGTAAACAGTAAAAAACATTGGTTAAGCGAATGCTTTTGCCATTTATTAAAGAAACAGGCAACCAGAGGTTAGACACACACACACCCTAAATAGTTACTTATAAGGTAACTAACTAGATGGACAAATTAAGTGTTATGGAGATGCACCCCATTATATTATAAACTCGCGTGCACTGTACGAGCGAGCTAAACCAGACATGCAGCACTAAAGAGAAACATCTAGTTTCGTTTTCCAATTTACGTAAGTTTCAGCCGATTGCATGAGTGTGTATACGGAGCTAAACTGACCCTTTCTGACAGCTGCATTTGCTCATGCAAAACCTTTACGTTATGCAATGAATGCATACTTCAGCACACATCATTTTGCAAGCTCTGCTTTAAAACGGCTCCCCGTGTTCAGCAAACGCAAAGGCCCGAAGATCTGAGAACGTTGTCAGATCTTGTTATGCAAGAGCTTTACGCACGACATCCAGCAGATACTTACCATACGGATCCATAAGCTCCAGAACCCACGGGTGATAAATTCTTGTACCTCTCCGGTACCTCCCATATGGTCTTATTCAGCTCCTGTCGGTAGAAAGCGGGTCTCTCCTTCTGGGACATTCCTGAAGATGAGTGGAAACTTCTGTGCTGCTCTTGGTCACGGCGCTTTTATAGGAGCAACAAAACTAACAAAACAAAAGCACAACCTCCAGGTTCACGATCCTACTCCCGTGCATCGAAAGACATAAATCGGATGCATATGTGCAAAAGCTAGAGATCGTGGACGCGCGTCTACTGTGATCCTTCACACTGGCAAACGCGTGAGATTTATTCTGCGTTTTTTTCCTGTTACAGGTTCTCCTCTGACGAAGGCGCCTGACGTCACTGCACAAGCGGAATTCACGGGGACTTCGCTTCAGTCTCGCGAGACCGGATCGTTCTGAAGTTTGTCTTAGTAGTTGTGTGACCTCCTCTTAAAATCATTTTATTTTCATTTTCGCTTTATGAATAATGCAATGAAAACTTATTCATACGCCTCTCACATTGACACTTTTTACCAGAGAGCAACGGAAATGTTGACGTTGGATAGCATTTTTGCAGGAATTTGTTATTTTTTATTTAAACGTGCATTTTTTTGCATACATTGCAGAGTAAAATATTATAATAACCAATATTATTATGACAGGAAAAATAATTTAGGCATAAAGAACGAAAAGCTTATAATAAAAGTAGCTTACAAAAATAACTATCAGCCAAGAAATGTGCGGCGTCATATGTTGCTATTTAATATTGTTTCCCCAAAGGGCATTGATGACAATAGAAATAACTTTTGCTATTCTAAGAAACTTTTGTCACTCTTGTGTTCTGTTGCCTGCCTGAGACACAGACATTTCAGCCTACAGGCTTATCATGTTACTTAACATGTTTCTTTCTACAATGTTCATAACACACGTTAGTACTTGTAAAGCGTTATTTCCTAACAATTTCACGTCATTAAATGGCAAACATGAAAGAAACACGACTTGCATGCCACCTTGTGGCTATTTAAAGTTACTTCTCTCAAATTTGTCTTTGGAAAATCTAAACCACAGACGCTAAAAACATTATAAAGGAAGATTCTGAGTTGCATATGGTTTTCTCTGAAATATTTACTGTTTTCCATGTTTACAAATTTGAACATTCAACATCTATCATTATACATAGATACAGAGCAGTTTTAGTGTATGGTACATAAGGGTAACAAAACAAATGTTGGGTCTTAGATGAACTATTTTACGTTACATAACAATGCATAATTCAATGAAACATCTTGGCATGTGCACTTTTTAATGTGATGATAAACAGATACAAGGTTTAAGCAGTTGAAACATTCACCTTGTAAATGAAGCTGCAACCCTCAGATGATAAAATGTAATTTATAAAGTTAATATTTCAATTTATAACCATATATTTCAGAAATAATATATATGCATGTCTGTTGAATAAGAGGGGACATCTATGTCTACATATTGTGTTTTATGTTTTATTAATGAACACTGGTTATTTACCCAGGGTCTTAATCTAAATTCTATATCTTAAATCTGTATATTTACACATTTACAAATCAAACCCAATAAGAGTATGCCGTTACAATGCATTTATATGTATGCTTAGACCCCTTTGTAGTTTCATAGAGTTTATTATAAAATTAACCATTAAAACCTAGATCATTAGGTGGCCTTCTAAAAGAATGTAATATTTATAAAAACAATAATCAACATTAACATCTTTGTAATAACTAAATTCCAGAACTTACACTTTTGGGCTTAATTTGTTGTTTACATGTGTTCATAAAAACATGTTTCCTTGTTTTTGATCATTTTCTAATGTTACGAACAGTGGAGGATTACACATTCTGTATATTTATATTAAAAATATTTGGGATCACATGAAAAAGGGAATAAGCTATGCATGCTATGACACCAAAACCCTCAGAATAACTTCTCTCTCTTCCTTTCATCTACTTTTTTATTATTTTTTTTATTTAATTTTATAATTAAGAAGATATCTCAGTTTCTAGCATTTGTTTACCTTTTCTGATGTAACCCTATAAGCCCAAGTAACACATTTCAATTTGAGAGAAAAACAACAAAAAGAAAGTACTTTGTACAAAAATGTTTAAATCCTGTGACAGTATTTTCCCTCACCATTTCCAGGAAGCATTAACATTTAATCCTGATTAAAGACCAAATTCCTAAAAGTTTTAACTTAAACATTTACAACAATGCAAAGAAGGCCTTGAATCAGAGTTAAACTGAAGCTTCTACCAACGTCACAGGCAGGTGTAGAATCTTCATCAGTCGCTGGCAATATTTACCAGCGCTACCAACCATCTTTATTGGCATTCAATAGTCCAGTGTCCATAAGACTGATGCATCCAGGTCATTTCAGAAAAACCAGGTAAAATGCCATACACAAGCACAACGCTGCCACAGCAATATGCAGCCGTGTTCCTATCACTGCAGCTATGGTGATAACAGAAAACACAGACACAAAACATCAGAAGTCCAATCTCACTTTTAACACAACACTGTAGTCCACTGTATATTATTCTATAACACATAGCTCACCTTTGTAAAACACTCCCCAGACACCTTTCTTTTCCGACAAGAGCCAGCTGTTTAGACGAGGGACCTTCTTCAAGTACGCACATGTGCAAATGAAAAGAAGGCCAAATACAAGAATGCCATCGAAAGAATAAACTGCAAAAGAACAGCATAATTATAACTCAAAATTCAGACCAAACATCTTTAAACCAATTGCAATACAGATACATTGTCATTCACGAAACACACTTGCGGAGGCTACAAGGACTGTATGAAATATGGATATAATATCTGGATACACCTGGACTCCAAATGGATTTGGGGTTGAGACACCAACAACCCATTAACAAGATACCGTTCCCTTCAAAACGTTAAACGATTGCTTTTCTAAATGCATTTTTACTTAGCTGACATTAAGACATTAAGATAGCAGTCGTTGCAGTGATGTTAGGTAAACCAGCTGCGGCCCATCTTTAGCCACGTCCGCACATACACAGCCCAACTTAGCTTGCTGTCAGTGTTTCTTAACTTACGACAAATACTTTCAGCTTTAGGGTTTCTGATCTCATAACGCGTTTCAATGGCGTACCGTTTGTCATCGTCGCTGCTTTAATATCCCGTGTCGAGATGTAGCGCGAACAGCCAGTGAGCTTTTATTTACTTCATCAGTTTTGCGTCAACGGCGTTGACTTCCGGGATGTTTCCTTTGGAATTATGGGAAATCACCCTACAAATTAAAAGACCTTTACGACCACACAACTCCGGTTTCTAAACGGCAAAACAAGATTGTGTTCATAATAAATAACGATATTGAGCAACATATGATATTGCTCAGTGACATCCCACTTTTGCGTTTTGTTTGGTACACATTGCATAGCTACGTGTACATCTATGGCAGATTGTCATTACTGTAGACATACAACGGCAGGAGTTAATAAATAAATACTCATTTGGAAAAATTATGTTGAACCATCAATTTGAAATCATCTAAATAATTTAGCATTATTTTAATGAATTACATTTGGTTCAAACGTATTTAATGTCTGTTACTATATACATAAGCTTCAACTGGGGCTTATTGAAACAATATGATGTTAAAAAAGCGTTTTAGTTACCACTATAATGTTTAGTCAAAAACAAAGAGATATAATTTGTATTTTTGTATATAATTTGTAGACTCGTATATACGTATTTATATTTGTAGACGTATTTATTTTTATATACCAATATATATTGTCCATCGGTTCAATTGATTTAAAGTGGATTATTGTAAATGATTTTTAATGCTCTTTATTATCCACCATGAGACCATGCAGAAGTGTCTTTCCCACCCGTTCCTAATAGCGTTCTGGAGATCCTGGCAGGGTCAAATTGACAATGTTCTTGGCGAGAGAAAGAGAGCAGAAGGGCCACTCAGCTGTCGTTTTGTTTTTATTTGTGAGTCTTAATGCCAGCATCACGTGTTGTCTTAATGTGCTTTCAAAAGTAAATAAAATGAGTAGTTTAGTTAGTATTTGGAACAGGGTAAAATATGAGAACACAGTCTCTAAAGCATAGTCTCTTCTCGATAAGCCAACATTGTTATTATAATACATATAGAACTATACATCTGTCTATCCAATACATCCACAGTATATAGTGATTCCATTATCATAATCTAAAAAGGTATGATGGTCCTTTTTAAAAATCCAACACTCTGACCAAACATATGTTGTTTGTACTGTATATGGAAGAATAGATGTAACAGCTTCAGGTTTATAAGGAACAAAGCAAGCTGTCTCTAAGTGGGATTGAATCTGTTCATAATCCACCATCTGCCCTGTGTTGGGCATCATTCAATAGAGGTGTGATTATGCAGGTAATCTCATGCCATTAGTTACATCTGCTGAAGGCATTGACAGGTTTTACTTCAAACACAGTCAGTGTCTGTGTGTACGAGACACACTGTGTGCCGTCTCCCTTCTGCTGACAAGCCTGTGGTCATTATGCTCTTATATTACAGTACACAGGTAAGATTTACTCTGTATTTGCTGTTTTACTTTAGGTCTCATGTTTAATGGATTGTTGATTTCTAGTTAATGTCTATTGTAAATATTTAGTGTATCATCTTGTTTTATGTCGTCCAATATTACTTTAAATTTCCCTAATTTACTTATGCAAAAGTAATAAATAAATTGAGTTAATACATTGTATATATAGATTCTAAGTGAAAGATTTTGTATGCTATTGCAAGCACTTGTTTATCAATGTTTGTTAAATGTGTATTGAGACACTTTCCATGTCTTACATTAGTCTGTTATTTACATTAATGATAATAATAATTAAAAATACTAATAATTTATTACGTATAACCAGAAAGAAAAATGTGAATGTAGTGTTATATGTAATAACATGTAATTTTCAGACAGACACCTAACGTTTAGCATTAACATTAAATTATTAACATCTAAATTATTTTTTCCATAAGGCAATTTCAAACAGAATGGTACAAAAGAATGAAACAACAGGTAAAGCGTTTTCTGAATGTCTTGAAAACATTTATTGGCTTAATACTATAAAACATTATAAATGTTTATAATGTTACATATATATATATATATAGTGAAAATAACCTCTATTTCTCTTACTGTCCGTCAGAAATCTCCAGCTGTGTCACTAATACATCTCAACAAAATGGGGGCAGAGAGGAACTTATCCGTCCAAAGAAACTGTCCAACCCCATTTTGGAGTCTCACTCTCACAGAGGGCTACACAGAGAACTGCTAGTTAGTCACAGATGGTGAGTTAGAGAAACAGCAGCCTCTTTTACTCTAATCTAGCCTCTTTTACAGCAGTTCTTTTACTCGAATTATTTTACATTTAACCCTAAACATTCTGACTGATGCCATCAAACGGCTTCTTCATAACAGTCTCTCAGATGAGACATTTTTACAACCACTCAGACTGATATGAGAAGCTGTCAGGTCTGTCAGGCTGTGGTTTTGTGTATTTGTGGATGTTTAAGTGCTTTAATTGGCCAATCCGCCGGATCAGAGCGAGGCGTTTACTCAGATCATGACCTCTGCAGTCTGAGCTTCTAAGAAAGTGGATATACAGGGCAGTAAGTTGAACTACAGATAAACAAAACAAAGCCAATGGGCTAATCTCTCCAAGAACTCTTAAAATTCGTCAACATAAACATCGAACCTGTAACTTTGTTTACAGGTTAGATGTTAAAGCTTTAACATAAGATTTTAGCTTTAACATAATTAGTATTATTTTAATCACTAGAATAACATACTTGTAAACATATCTCTTATTTATAACTGTTTTTGCAACTGTTTTGTGCAAAAACTTAATCCTACAAGTTGAGTGTTCCTGTAGCTTAACTGGTAGAGCATTGCATTAACAGTGCAAAGGTTGTGGGTTCGATCCCAGGAAACACAAATACTGCTAAATGATTATACCTCGAATTCACTGTAAGTTGCTTTGGATAAAAGTGTCTGCAAAATGAATTAACATAATTTGAATATAAAATCACATGGATGACTGACATGTGTGCAGGGGTCTCCTGCCGGGAGAGAAGCCAGAACTCAAGAGGGTTCTGGAGCAGAGAAGACTGGAGCAGCATAGGGACAGAGAGCAGGCCTTACAGCCTCCATCAGACCTGGAGAAAGAGCTGCGCAAGAGACGCCAGAAACTAATGGAGGCGAGTGTTCACTCCATCACATGATGTTGATCTGGTCAAAACATTGTATTTGTCCAATCTAAATGCATAATAATAATATTACATAATAATATTGCTAGTTGTGAGAGGCACATGGTAGCTTTGTGTGAAAAACAAGGTGAAATCCAGCGAGTATATCTGCTAAGTGAATGTGAATGCTGAATGTGCGTTTTTTTTAACTGAATTAACTATTCAAAAGTTTATAAAGAATAAGCTAAAAGTTTGTTTCTCTTGGTAAACTATGCCTCTGTTTCTCTTGGTAAACTCTGTGATTTGAATATTTCTTTCTCCTCACAGTACGAGCAGGAAGAGTTGAGACGGATGATGGATTTGCAGAATGTGCCAGAGTTTGTACGAGTTAGAGACAACCTGAGACACATCACTATCCCAGGCTATTAAACAAACTACCATCAAAAACATCTACAACAACAAACGTTTTCCCCCCCATTCATACATCACAGTACCTTTATTTTGTACCTCAAAATGTAGTTTGTTAATTTCTGTTTAGGTTTTGTTTAAATCTTGCCATGTAAATAATACTGAAGCTGGGCAAAGTATTATTTTAACTTGCAATATTGTATCAATATTCGAACATGAGAATATTGAACAAGAATAGTTTTTGTAACATTTTTATGTTTTTTATGGGAGAAAACTAAAATTACCAACAATTCTAAGCTAGCCTATGGGAAGGCAAAAAGAAATTTAGCATTAGGTCAACACACACCAAGTGTCAATTATCTACTGCTATTTAGATTGTGACATATTTTTAATTGTATTTCTAAGTCCCTGTGGATTCAAAGTATGTAACAAATAAATAAGTTCTTTCAGCATCTCTGTCTCTGAGGTCATTATTCTGGCATACACATTATTTTGGCGTTAATATCACAGATGCGAATGGATGCAGTACAGAAACAAACATGACATAAAAGGAACATTTAATAAAATATTTGAGGTACATCATTTTCAATTCAGTCACAAAAGCTGAACATGTAATACTTGAATTGTTTTTTTTCTGGTTTGCATTTCTTATTCAAGTAAATGTATTACAACAGAGGCAGCCTAAACATCTGGATTATAAAAGTACAGTGAAATGGACAATAAAATTCTATTAGTGGACAGCAAATGAGGATTAAGATGTAAGCAAAGCAAAAACTGATCATGAAGATCAACTGCAATTCTACAATTCTACACCGACTCTGTACAATTAGTAATCTGAGCCCTTAGGCAGCCTAATACATTACAGCAGCATAATGGTTAGCTCAGAATTCCAGATGAGTTGCTTTTCTGTAACATTCTGCAACATTATCTCCCACTTTTTTAAGTTAAAACAGCTTTTTATAAAGGTTTAAATCATTGAAGGTCAACAAACACAACATTGATAATAAATAAATAAATAGTGGCTGAAATGCACGAGACCAAGGGTGTCATGGGATGCCATCTTTGCGCTGGCAACACTGGGAAGGCGGGACGCTCCAGTCGTAAATATAGGAGAGCCTCAGTTTGACTTCCTCTTTGCACAGACGTCCGTCTCTCTGTAGAGTCTGATGTTTCTCCAACATGTCCTCTAAACTCTGCTTGTGAGTGACCAGATACTTATTGCTGCAGCCACGTGACTTGTACTCCGTGTCAAAGCGTGGATCGTGATGTCGTTTCACATCCACGGGGGCTAGCCACACCCCCAATGACACATCCTCGCTCTGCCACACCTTCAGAAACCCCACATTTATTCGTATGTAATTCACAAGATCACAAGAAAGAACATAACCCCCACCCAAAGCATATGGCAAGTAGTAATCACAAAGTTCCCAGGCACTTTCCTTCCACTTCCCGGCTGTTTTCACTCTCCCACGACCAGAGAAGAAACCCCAGTAGAGACGGCTAGGTTCCTTAGTCTTTAACTCCTCCTTGAGAAGATCCAAGCGAGCAAAGGTGTCATCATCAGCCTTCAGGACAAACCTGAAGTCCACGTTTTGGTCCAACCACGAGTACATGTGAAGCAGCTTCTGCGTGAGGTTCTCGTACGAGTCCCGGAGATCCGGGAGCAGGAGAAGGTCATGGTGACGGACCTGCTCGGTCTTGAGGTTTTGAAGATCTTCAGGTGATAGACCCTCAGTACCAATGACAAACCAGTAGAGCACATCAGGATCCTGCTTAGCCAGCCAGGTGCTACGGATAATACTGCGGCGCTCCGTGTACTTTGGGCCCGTGGTGATGAGAACCACCAGGAACGCTGAGAGCTCTTTGGCTTGAGGAGATCCTGCCGGATGCTTCTGTTGTGACTCAGCCCGTGGTGCCATCCCTGGGGACTCAGCCGGCTTGAGAGTTTCAGATGTACATTTGGCGAGGAAAAGAAGGACCACAGCAAACAGGAAGAGGAATACAAGTGCCAGAGCGGTCTTGTGACGACACACAAGACGGACCAAATTCATGTTTTCACTAAAGAAATGAAAAACAATTATATAATTATTAAGGATGAACAACTATGTAATCTAAAAAGATGCCTTAAATATGTTAAAAAGTTAATGACTGCAGCAAGGGTAGCTGTGACATTACATAACATGTGATTTAACGTGATAACATGAAAATCCTAAAAAAATCGCCTTCTGTCTTTAATACCTGCAATGTGAAAAATTATACAGCTTTTTATACACGTTACCTGGTAGATTCCTGTAAAACTGATTATTTACTGCGCTTACTGCTCATCCTGCACATTACTGTTGTTGTTCAGGAACAGCTGATCTGATGGAGATGAAAACTGTAAGCACAGAAGACTTACAGCGGACCAGCACCAACCTTTAACATTTAAAAGCCCAAACAGGTCTGTTATAAAGGGGACACGGCAGGTTTGAAGGCGTCATTATTACTTCTGCACGGATTTGCTTAACACAAGCATCTCACGCACTCCGTACAACCACAGACTGAGTAAAGCCTGCTGCTCTGACGTCAACATTAGCCGACTGCGCCATCTAACGGGCGGGATGATTATGACGTATTTACTTTATTTCTCAGTGGCGAGTGACAACAAATTTCCTTTGGGTTTTTATTATTGCACATTTATCTTAAATCTTAAAGTTTACGGGGTATCCATTGTTTTCACTATAGTTTAAAGTTAAAACAAAGTATTTTTTATACAGATTTAATCTAACACACATTGACTACAAAATATCTATTGCTACTAACAAATAAGTTAAAAACAGCAAGCAGACACAAACTGAAATTGACGTGTGTTTATTGGATGGTATTACAAGTTTTTTTGCTGTTGGTGACATTACAAAACATTACAGTACTTTCTTGGTTGGTGTGAAAGATTCTCTGAACTCAAAAACGCTGCCAAACACGTTTTGGAAAAGGTCAAGGCACGTCATGTTATTGAGAGCAGAACAAGGAGGACCACAGAGGTCAGTCACAGTGTCATTTTGAGCAGAACTTCACAGACCTGTTTAGATACCGCAATGGTACCTCGCACAACAACTACCAAACAAATATCCAGCATTGCCAATCATCGACCTGTGTTCCCAGACAGTTCATTTTTGGTGTACTCTAGTTTATCAAGCAGACTACTCATAAACGCTGCAAACAAACCACACAAAATGTCAGAAAGCTGTTTAATTGTAGTTTTCTAGGTGCCTTGTTAACTCTATTAAGTCTATTCAACACATTTTATAAGTTTTGACATCCAATCTCTTCAGGTAAATATGATGCCTGTATCTTCTGGGGTAATGGGTGAATTTTGACATAATTAAACAATTCTAGCATAAAACAAAACAGTAAAATTAATGTTACTCCTCATATTCACTTACACTTTCTGAACATACACTCTAGTCTACTACCAGGCCGTCGATTTTACTAACATACCGCTAACTTAAATAACAATACATCAAGGGTACAGAACACATTTTTTCTTTTCTATTCTTTTATGACTTGACCTTCCAGTAAAGTGGTTGCAAACCAGTCACCTTCAATCAAACATAATTTAAGATCCTACAATGGAAAGACACAACACTAACTCTAAAATCAAAAAGGTGTATAATGAGGTTAAAGCATTAGTGTAAGGATTTTAGTTCAACAATATACTGTATCACGATTCCTTTTTTGTCAGGTATTTTGCAATTGCTTAACAACAAATGTCAGCAATCTTGGGAATAAATGTTACTAACCTTACACTGCACTGTTCAGGGAACAGACGTAAATTAAAAACTGCAATATATAATATGCCTAAATCTTAACATTAAAACGGTTCTAAAACAGTTGACATAAATAGGATGAGGATAAAACCAGGTGCAGCAATTTGATGGCAGGTCTGTCAGTTGAAAAATTCAAAGTGGTCCTATATGACCTACATCAGTCAGTTTTTATATGTAGGGATACTGAGTGACTCTCCTGGGGCTGAGCTGATAGCTGTTATACGTCCCACTTCCTCTAGTGGTGCTGGTGCTTGTGGTTACGTAAGGATGGGTGGGGTAATGTTGCTGGTAGTGGGCGGAGAGTCCGTGGACCATGCCCCCTAAAGAGTCTTTTGGGATAAGACTGGCTGCATAGTGACTAGTGGGTGGGACGTGTATGGAGGGGGAGGAGCCCTGGACGAGCAAATGCTCCATGTGGGAGGTGGAGCCAAGGGCTCCAGGGGTGGGGTAAGTGTAGAGGCTGGAGGTGCTGGTGAACGAGGGCGCCTCCTGGAGACAATAATGAGAGGAGGCTGGTGGGTATGTATGCTGTCGACGTAGGGAAGACGAGCCGCCGGCTGGTTTTTGGGATGAGGACACAGTGGTCTGTAAAAGAAAAAGGGAATTTTTAAACATGTTTTCCTGATATGTTAATTCTATCTGCAGAGTAGAGAGAATGGATTCCCACCTGACTGAGGTTGAGTGGCTGAGATCTGCTAAGCTCCTGTTGAAGGTCAGTAACGCTCTCACCCGAGCTGCTGGGCTGCTTGGTGGCGGCTCTCTTAGGCTTCATGTAGTAATTCTGAGCAAGGCCTAAAATAGCACAAAAATAACATACATGTATAAGGTTTTATTTGGAGTATTAGAGAAACAGAGGAAGTGTGAAGGGGGCCAAAAGTGAGAAGGTCCGCAGGATTAGAACATGACCCACACCAGATTTGAACCCGGGTCCTTGCAAGCTAACAGCATTAACCAAGTAAACCACATGGAAACATCTTGGTTGGCACTACAGCAGGTACTCACCTACAGCTGAAGGGACTTTGGCAGATATAGAGATTTCTCTGGGCTGTTTTTTCACAATTGGTGCTACCACTGCCAGAGACTTGGACAGGCGTGAGGACTGGGCCCCTGCGTGACCATTCTGGGGTTTGGGAGTTAGAGGACTTGCAGTGGAGGAGTCAGAGTCATGGACTGTGACGCAGCTGATCACATTAGTTCTCTGGCTGGGGCCACAGCTGAAACAAAAAATAACACTATTAAGTGAACTATTAAGGACCCTTGAATGTGGAACACTCCTGGCTCCAAATCTAGCTAACAAACCAAATTAGATGGAACCATTTTTTTAGTATACAACTACCAAGTTATATCAGCTGGTATAACTATCAGGCAAGCAAAATAAGCGCTGATGAGTTAATAATGTAAGAGAATGTGGTCATGTGACAACAATGTAACAAAGTATGTACTAGTATACAGTATGTAGCAATATATTTGTATTACATTTCAAACACAGCCTATAAACGAATTTACCTAGCAGGGTGGAACTTCCTTTCGTCCTCCTCCTCAGAGTCACTGTGTATGGTGATAACACTGACTGTAGGACTGGGGGTGTCAGAGATAATGATGGGCTGTGTGAGGGTGCCGTTGAACGACTGGGAGCCCACCAGAGAACTGTAGTAAATAATGAGACATGTCTGTGAGAACATTTCTGAAGATACTTTCATTGTTAAAGGAATATTTCCCCCCATTTTCATGCTCTTATGACATTCCACTATAATGTTTTTAGAATATATAAGGTAAATTACAAACAAAAGGAACATCATATTAAAAGAGCACAGAGTGAATTTTATGGTGTGCCGTCTCTTTAAGACACATTTTTAATGTCAAAGTAAACAGTACCTGTTGTCCCTGCTGCCACTGTCACAACAGACCCTGCTCCTCTTGTTCTGTGATCGTGTGACTGTTGTTCCTCTGCCATGGGTCTGAGCCAGGTTGGGGCCACCCATGACGTGCGGGTTCTGCTGGAGAACGCCATTGGGTCGACCACTCTGAGACGCCCTGAAAGACACAAAACAACCAATCAGAATTAAGAACTGAATCTATAGTTTTGGCTTATTTTGGCGATGCTTTACCAAGAACCAAGTTACCTCCAGCTTTGTGTTTGCTGTGTGGAGCTCTCAGACAGAAGAGCCTCCAGAGGCGACTCGGTTACTACGGATTGGTGGCTGGAGTTGTGGAGGGTCATGCCCGGCACCTGCTGCCATGCAGAGGGTATGAGGATCTGCTGGGTGCCTGTTGGCCAGGTCTGCTGGAGAATCACAAGGCGGTTGCCTTAGTCACACAGGTGTTCAGATCACATTGATTTATAATGTACTGCTGTAACTGACACTCATTTCAGAACAGAATGAGTTACACTGGCACATGAATTATGGGTAAAACAGCCACCATGAGTGATTCAAATGCAATGATGGCCATTAAAAGCTACATGTGAGCTATCTAAAATCTACTGAGTCATGCCAGGATGTTGTAGTACCTCAGCTAACATGCTGATGAAACACAAGTGTGACATCACTGCACATAAATATACTAAACAACAAACCTTAATAATAATAGCAATATAAAAAATACTGAAATGCACAATAATGTTGTTTTAGGGAGGCAGTTTCTAGCTTCAAGATGTAGTACAGCCATTTCATTTAAAAAGCCAAGACAAGCATAGCATGCAAAATAAATCATACACAAACATTTATATAAACTAAAAAGGGACGGAAAGGGAAAAAAACAGAGCAGTCCAGCAACCTGTGGGAAAGAATTATGGCTGTTAAAAAAAAAACTGTCAGAAAATGGAGAATGTTTCCACACAGAAAACCTGCTGAAAGATCTGCCATGCCAGTACAGGCAGCGCTACAGTACCTGCGGACAGACAGAACTATGAGAGAGAACATGAGTGTTTCTGAGCTGTGGACAAGGTCAGACTCCTCCCCTGAGAGAAGGAGAGTCGAGCAGACGGTGCGGCTGGAGGAGGGGATCAGGGTATAAAAATCACATGACAAGAAGCTGCCAAGCAAAGCACAGAAGTGTCAGCACATGCCTCCCATGCCTGTAGCAGACCTGCGCTGAGAAAGAGGGATGGGGGAGGGATGGAGGAATTTAGAAAAATGAGGAAAGAGCAAAAAAAAGACAAAAAGAAAATAATCTAGACCGAAGACAAAAAAAACCAAAAAACAAATGGAAGATCAGACAAAAACATCAAAGGAATAAAGAGAGATCAGACATCCCAGAGATCCATGAAGAAAAATAAAGAAAATCAGAAAGAGAAAGAACAGGAAAAAAATAAAGAGCAGACAGAAAAATACAAGGAATTACAAAAACAAAGGGATACGACAAAAATATAAAAGAAATAGAGATATGAGATAGCAAGATTAATAAAATAGAGAAATAAAATCAGAGAGACCAGACAGAAAGATCAAAATATGTAATAAAGAGATAAAAGACAAAGAATAAAAACAGCACAGAAATAAAGAAAGAGTGAATAATAAAAGACAAAAGAAGGAAATCCGAGCAGTATGTGGGGAAGAGGGGAAAAAAGGTGGACGGGGGGCAATGAGATGTTAGTGGTAGAGCACTGGGTTGGTCTCTCTTTACCAGCACTGTGGCTGTCTGCTCCAGCAAGGCAGGCCTTCCTGCCCCACAACCCAGTGCCAGGGGCAGTGGGTACTGGGATGCCACTCCTGCTGTGTGGGGGTGCAGCGTGGCCACCATCAGAGGCGTACAGGAGCCCTACAGAGGAGGAGCACCGTGGAGGGAAAGGGGCAAAAGCATGGAAAGATTAGACAAAAGACCACACTTAGGCCAAGGGTACAAGGCTGTGATGTCACGTGCCAGTTAGTGGCACTTGCAGGTTTAGTCCACACAGACTGTTAAGATCTGCCGTTCTCCAACTCCAATCATCAGATCTCAACGTTGAAAGATCAGCGTTAGATGTTACCCCACAGACAGCTGCATGGGCTGAGGGTCTTACCTGAGTTAGCATGCTGGGCTGAATGGTCTGATTTTGCTGGACGACAGGAACACCGTTCTCCATTCTGATGGGATAGCCAGAGGTTTTAGTGGAAGACGGAAGCCCTGCGGAAAAACCATTAACATCCTGAGAAGGTGTGAATGAGCCAGTGAAGCGGTTATTTATATTGAAGCTGACACTCTAACTTCATTGTAAATCATGGCTTCTAGAGGATAGATGCTTGTCACAGGTGTGTGTAAACCTTTTACTAGCATAACAGCAATCTTGATTAAAACTTCACAATTCAGCAAATTGAGCTGATGAGTTCAACTCAATAACTAAATGATACAGTGGCAGCAATGAATTGCCCATAATGCACCATGTTCCAGTTTACCTTGGATAGTGGTTGGTGGGCAGACAATGAGGGTTTGTTGAAAAGGCTCAGTTTGAGCACAAAGCTGAGTGGGCCGGGTCTGCAGGGGGATGCTGGGTTGGGTCAGGCTCGGGATGTTTATAGTAGCCTGCTGGTAAAGCGCAGGTTGGTAGTTGAGGAGAGGAACGGCTCCACCAGCAGATGGAACCTGAGACACAACAATGTTACAGATTAAGAAGTTACATCATTACAGAATAAAGTGTTGGCTGTATATATTTATCCAGATTGTTTACCTGACTATGTTGGTTGAGCTGGCTGCTAAAAGTCACAGTCAGGTTTCCTGCTGATCCAGGAACAGTGTTAGCAGCAAACAGGGCTTTCCCACTCTCATAGCTACTGTTCCTTGTCTTGCAGATGTCCATGTTCTGGAAGCATGACTTCACGCTGTGAGATAAAACACTGTGTGTTAAGCAAGTTAACCAGAACAATAAATTCATCAGTCCAGGTGTCCTTCAGAATGGAGCAAAAACTTACTGTGAGCTGTGTGGAAAGTTCAGCAGGTGGTTCATGGTCACAAAAGGGTGGGCCAGGGTCTTGGCAGGGGTGATTCTCTTATCAGCATCCAATCTCAGCATCCTCTTCAACAGATCAATGAGCTCTCTCCGGTCCGCCTTTTCTGCCAACAAGTCCGTACCTTCTAAGTGACTGGGCAGGTTGACCTGGGAAACAGTCGTTTGCGGTGAATCAGGTGAACAAAATCTATTGACGTTTGTCCAGTTTTGTTTCTAATTACCTGCATCATGTCGTCTAAACAATTGAAGATATATTTTCTCGCTTCTTTTGACTTGATGCCCATTTCAGCCTCATGCTCAGATGGTGTCTGGCGAAACAATCAGTCCATTAGCTATGAACGCTAGTCAATCTTTTGGAAACAAGGTCAACCATTCTGTCAAGCACTGACCTTCAGCCTCCACAGTGGATAGATGGAGTCTGGCCCTTTGTTGAAGAAGCGGCTGGTCTTTGTACCAGCACTCAGAAGATACTCCGGAGGCAAACCTTGTGTCTGAGAAATGTATCGAATCTGGAGGATAATAAAGAATTAGTTAGTTAAAAACTCCATTCATTGATTATGTTGTTGTTATTTCATACGTTGACTGCATTGTTAAATCGCCCTGTTTGAGGAATTATGCAAATAAGGTAATGCTACAAACACAGGCACAAAATCCAATTGTACAGACAATGTGTATGGAAAGTGTAAATTAAAGGGTTCATTTTTACAAGAAAATGATCATATATGTGACCTGGTCATATTCTGAAGCTCCGGGATACAGAGGCCATCCCAAAAATAGCTCGGCAATGACACAGCCCAGCGACCACATGTCAATGGCTTCACAGAAAGGCAGACCCAGAATAATCTCAGGGGCTCTGAAGATACAAACAGAAAGACCAACCATTTCAATATCACAACTTGTTCTGTCTTGTACAATTGCACCATAGGGTTATGAAATGGTCATTACTAATCTCATGATTGTGGGATCATATAGCATATATGCTGTAAATACTATACAGGATAACCTATAGTAGACAACCTGCTTACCTATAGTAGCGTGACTGCAGGTATGTGGAGCAAACGGCCTTTGAGACGTGACTGGCTGATCCAAAGTCAATGACCTTCACCCTGTAGGGCTGACGGATGGGGTCCACCAGCATGATGTTCTCAGGCTTCAGGTCAGCATGGATGAGGCCCAGACTTTTGAGCTTCATCAGGGCAGTGGCCACCTGCTGGAGGATGGGCCGGATGTGTCGCAGAGGCAGCGGGCTAAACTTGCTGTGCTTCAGAAAGTCATAGAGGTTCTGCTCCAGCATCTCAAACACGAGGCACGTGTGGCCCTTGTGCTGGAAACACTCGTAGGAACGGACAAAGTTGAATTCATCTGCGTTTTCTGCACTGAGGCGGTTTAATATGCTCACCTGGAAGAGATGTTGTACATGTTAGCTCAGACTCTACCAGTGAAATCTCATTTAGGCTGCGTCACATTCCACTCAAAGTTGGAATTTCCAGCTTCCTACTTCCTACTAAAACAACTCCGCTTGAAACCAGGTTTGCACCTTTAAGCAATTAAATGTTACATAATGATACGAGTTGTTTGCAGATACAGGTGTTTTTTACTGGTAAGTGTACACCTGCAAAATTCCGCAAAGCACTGTTTATTTTTCCCAAAGTGGTTGCCAGGAAACGTCTCTGTTGACATTCACACACCTGCAAAGCAAGTGCTGAAATGCAATTTGTCTATACGTCATCTTCCAAACACTGGGGAATGGAATGCTTTCATGGTTAAGTTATATAAACACAAGGTTGGAATATCCAAGGCTTTGAATGGAATGTAGCATAAGGTACTTATGGAAAATTTCTGCACTCTTTGCAGTACAACTAATATACTGCAAAATACATACGTTCAACCAATACATGACCTTCATAAGTGATGGCAAGTAACCCAAGACTGCAAAATACTACCTCACTACAAAGGCATAATAACTGTCACAGCATACCTCTATCTGCCCCTGCCGTGCATATGATGGATGGTTCTTCAAGATTTTGATAGCCACAATCTCATTAGTTCCTCTTTTCCAGCACTTGGCCACCTGCCCAAATGTTCCCCGACCGAGAAACTCTAGCACTTCATAGCTGTTGGAGACGGAACACAGGATCTCATGTTGGACCAACTGGTAGTCCCCCTCTCCATTGGAGCTGCTGCTCTTGGTGGTGGGGGCTGAATGGGGGATGGACTGGGCAGTGGTCCCGGTTCCCCCCGTGCGGTTGGAGAAAGCAGGCGCTGATAGCTCCTCCAGAATCTGAACACTTCCACTCCCACTGCCACCCCCTCCAGAACTCTCCGCTTCCTCATTCTTCCGTTTCACACCACACCTCTGTCCACGGGATGAGTGGGATTCCGAGTGGTGGGTGTTATGGGAGGTCCTGCGACTGGATCCGCGCTGGTGGCTCCCGGTGCTATCCGCGGCACGAACCACCACCTGGCCCCGAGACGCTGGGGGGAAGACCAGGCCAGACGTGCCGAAGGAGAGGCCCGCTGCAGGGTTGAAGGCGTACGCTTGGCCCACAGAACTGTACGCTTCATTGGAGGCATCCCAAGCACAGCTCTCCACTTTTATTTTTTTCACCCTGCAGAAGGCACTGGAAGACACCGACGGAGGGGAGAAAACCTGCAACTGTGAAGCCATGCCTGCAAATGTGACACATACAAGTTCTGAATATTTTGACAGCGCACAAAAGCAATGCAACCACCAATAGTAGCCATAATGCAAACATTTATTTAATCATATTTCTGAAAACATGTGCTTATAAAGAAACATACTGTGAATACTCCATACCTTTGCACCAAAACTAAAAGAATAAACCCTGCCTACACATACACAACAGTTACACAAAAATAAACACAGTGCATATTACAAAAAATATGACATGTATTTCGACTGTTAATGATATTCAGATCCACAGAGACCCCTGCAGGTCGATTTGTGAGGCATTTAAATCGGAAAAAAGCGGAAGAAACGCATTCATGGGATAGAATAACGACGAT